>MOOZ01000316.1:460969-475854 GCA_002930495.1 Cecropterus lyciades
CTTGTTTTGGGTTGCTTGAAAATCTATCAAAAGATAAATATAAAGCTGACCTATTAGGAAGGTAGGAGAATCAGTATAATACGAACGAGGAACCACATTCACACCTACTTCTAGCTCAAAGTTAATATGTTGTGTTGAAAGAGTGTAGATGCTGGCTGATGTAAATACGTGGTGACCATCCTAGTCTTCACGGGTGGCAATGCATCTGTAATTGACTTCAGTGAGAACCCCCGTTCTCTGTGGAGTTTCTTCTTATTTCTACTATCACTCAGACTCCCTGCGTCATAGACCAATGCGTACATATAACAAAAGTCATAATTGTTCTTTTTCAAAATCAATTTTTGAACATGAAAAAAAGATGAGAATGAATTCAATGAGCACATGTGAGAATGAATTCAATGAGCGCACGTACCTACATGATTGTTTTTATTTGATATTTTTTTGAGAAATACTAGACGTTACACAAATATTCATACTAGACGTTAAAGAACCATTGCAATAAGAATAAATTATGAACAAAATGCTATTTATCACAAAAAAAAAGAAATTACAGAGTAAAGGCCAAATTAAAAATCAAATCTCCTTCATGTAGTACAATACCAAGTGTTTTCAATGACTATTGTAATTGATCTTTGATCTGGGACAAAAATAATAATTTTACGAGTTTTCTGTTGGCCCGAGATCGTATCGGTATTAGAATAATACTGATGCAGTACAAGTGTTTTGAAGCTTGTCTATTGGTATTGAAGTGCGTTTGATTTTATAGCTCTTAGTAGAGTCGCCAGGTATCTTATTGCAAACATGGGATTGAGCGATTTTTACGATGTTTTATTTACAAATGTCGTTTATGTACAAATGTGGGAGACATTAGTCGACCCATACTCAAGGTCTTCTCTTAGGTCGTATAGTCTATTGTGCTTTGAGAATTTGGCCATTTGATGTTAGACATCGCACATCTTTGAGAGATCAATTTTAAAAGAAATCTCAGGATTTTCCTGTTTCTTCGCGACGTTTTCCTTACCGATATCGCAAATGTTAACCTTATACGCACGTAACTGAAACATAACCGATGGGGAAGAAAGATCCTTGAGTGGGAACCGCGTTTAGGCAAAAGGAGCACAGATCGCCCCCCGACCAGGTGGACCGATGACCTGACGAAGACAGCGGGAAACCGTTGGATTCAGAAGGCACAAGACCGGTTGAAGTGGCGCCGTTTAGGGGAGGACTATGTTCAGCAGTGGACCTCAAAGGGCTGATAAATGGATGGAACTGAAAAATGAGAGATGCCTGATTCGAACTCACATTGTTTCATTGTAAGCCGCTATATTACCATGAAAGGTGAATTGAATGAAGAACACAAGCCTGTAACGACTCACAGGGTGAGGTTAGGTTAGGTTAGGTTGTCTTCTATTAAACTGCAGACTGGTCACACTAGCTCTTACTATTTGTATCCCTTACGCAACTAATGCCAAACGGTCAGGCCATTCCGTACATATTGTAATTCATCTCGAGATGTCTTGAGTGCACCTAATCCAGATTTAAATAGTCTAGTGATTAGAAAATTGGATATGTTGTTCGGAATGCTTCCGATAATGTAGACAGTTATGCTTTCATAAATTATGTTAGTTAGCGAAATGGGCAAATGGAGTATGTATTTTGGTTCTATTTTGCAACAATAAATAATAGATACATTGAAATGGATTACAAGTAATTGCGATTGGAGGCAGATTGATTTTTAATCGACTTAAAAAATTTGAGACTTTGAATTTGATATGATGTATATTCTAAAATATACAATAAACAGGTGAAATACATGCAAACAGTTTATTTTAGATATATTTGTTTGATCTGTTTTACCTAAGATTTTTAGGTGGCTTGAACTGCTAGCCGCCTTTGTGTAGAACTATCGTCATTTTTAAAGGATTAAATCAATTTTTCAAAATCAAATTGAGCCAATGTTACTCGCTGTAGTAATAGTAGTAATGTAGCTTTATATCGGCGAAAGAATTTTTACACTCCGTCTACTAGTTTTTGAGATTATGTTATACAAACAAAATCTTTTCTCTTTATAACAATAAGTGTTGATATATAGGTTAATGTTGTGTAAAAATAATAAAACATATCTTGAAAAAGAATTAACTATTGAGAAGCACTTATAAGTTACAATTTATTGTATACAGATATACAGAGGTACAGGTAGCTGTCAGTTTAATGACACAATAGTTCTTTAAACATCGTGGGAGCCTACTTCAGTCCTGCCTTATGTCAGTACTTGAACTCACCACAAACAAAAGTATCACTAGTGATGTATGCTACCCATATGCATTAAGGGTCATATTCGTATGCTTAAACCACCTATATGTGAGAGCACACGTTAATTGACAAAGTTACTTCTTCAAAGGGCTTCTGATGATCAAGTGGATATCTTAAATCTTATGATAGGGCTGCCTGTGTACTTTGCTTAAATTTTTATGTAACAAGTTTTTATTTTGTATTAAATTGATTTTATACATGAATTACTTTATTTGCATTTACTGACTTAACTTATTATGTTAACAAAAAGTACAAGCTATTTCTAGACACGTTGAGAGTAGAGCACTACCTTTTATTTGTTTTTTTTTTATGGTATGGAAGTAGTAAACGAGCCTGCAGTCGACCTGATGGTAAATGGCCACTGCCGCCCATGGACATCTGTAATTAACCCTAGGTAAGATCAAAGTCTCACCTAGGGTTAGCCACAGATGCGTTGTTACCCCTGAGGACTAAGATGGAATGCCACGGAAAAGTATGTCTCCCTTACCACACCCTTCAGACCAGAACACAACAGCGCGTAACACTGCTGCTATGAGGCAGAAATAGGTGTGGCGGTGGTGCCTCCGGAGTCGAACTACAAAGAGTTCTACCACCTATAAATGTACCTGTTATAGAGGTAGTGCTCTACTCTCAACGTGTAAAGGTTAAGCAAGTTTCTCAAACGCTCCGCGTTGGAGACGTGCGATAATTACAGTAAAATATTGATTTAGGAGGTACATGGTTCTAAAATCGGTGCTCAATATATTGTTCAATGTTATGTTTATAAAAATATTTCGCTGGTTATTGCTTCACCAGTCCACATGGAGCATACCTAAGGACTAAGCTGGAACACTTCGAATAAGTCTCCTTTTCTTACTTAATCCTTCAGACCAGAACATAAAAGCAGAAAATATAAAACAAAAAAAAATAGATAGAGATGGTACCTTTAGAGTCGCACCAAGAAGGGTTCTACTATTTATGAAGGGTTCTACCATTTTATGAAGAGTCCTACCACAAATGAAGAGTTTTGTCACTTATAAAGGGTTCTACCACCTGTAAAGGGTTCTGCCATCCATGAAGTTTCCTACCAAAAATGAAGTGTTTTGCGACTTATGCTTATGCTTATGACTTACCATCTATGTAGAGTTCTACTACCGGTAAAAACTTTTCCCACCTATGAAGAAGTCTACTACCATTGAAAAGTTCTACCACCTATGAAAAGTTCTACAACCTATGAGAGGTCTACAACCTATGAAGTTTACTATAAAGGTACAGCCCTAATTGTAGATACACGATGGTTTGAGTGGAGTGTCAATTTGTTTAAGCAGTTTCAGTTGAATGCGATCAGTGTTCTACGCTCGTTATGGGTGAATGTCTGTGGATAATTAGTGACCATTATTGTTTTATTGATATAATAAACGCACATATTAAAATATTCATAGATATGATTGGTCTTAATACATAGAAAGCCGTAGAGGTTTTAACTTACAACTGAAACTACGCTTTATAGAGCGCTGAAGACTCTACACTTTCCAATTTGATAAGGTGTTATTTGGATAAAAAATTAGGCAATTAGGTGGCTGAACCGGTCTCTATTTACGCCTGAGTATGTCATATAGAATAATCTGAAGACTCTACCACACTTTCAGATTTGTTACGAGGACATTTTTGTGATGGATATAGCAAATAGCAGTTCAAGTGATGTTAAATAGTCACCGTTAGCGAACGACATCTGTAACTAACCCGAAATATGATAAGGAGTCTGTTGGAAACACGTCAAAAATGCTTTGCTGCTTACAACTGATAGTGTGGCATTTATCATCATTTAAAAAAAAATAAGTTCATGACAGTGAAAGATTTGCAGAAATCCACCGACGAATTTCGTTTTCTAATCATGACAATTAAACATAAATAAACATGAACGCTTTCTACACTCATAGCCCCACATTAGGATTTTCTCCTGTGTCGTGCGTGCCATGGACACACAAAGACGAATACACAAACACCCAGATCCAGGACAGAAATCTAAACTCATCATTCAGATGTCTGTCTGCCCGGGGATCGAACCCGGGACCCACTGCGTGTCAGACCGCTATGGTGACCGCTCCACCACGCGGGTCGTCGAGTCACAATTAAGTATAAATCTTAAAAGTTAACTTTAAAAAGTAATATTTTAGTTCTTTATTATTATAACTGAAATGCTATTCGTCAACTTCATTTTTACAATATAATGCGATTACTTATAATGTTACTTACCAAATTTATTTTAAACAAGTGTTATTTGAGTTAAATATCACATCGGATATAGGTACTGATTACTTAAAAATACAAATATAACTATAAATAACTAAATAGAATATATACAAATTAAATTAATTATATATTTTGCAGATATCTGACGACCCGCGTGGCGGAGCGGTCACCATACCGGTCTGACACGCAATGGGTCCCGGGTTCGATCCCCGGCCAGACAGACAGAATGATGAGTTTAGGTTTCTGTTCTGGGTCTGGGTGTTTGTGTGTTCGTCTTTGTGTGTCCATGGCACCCACGACACAGGAAGAAATCCTAATGTGGAGCTATGAGTGTAGAAAGCGTGTTTTATATTATTCGTTTCTCGAACTAATCATTAGGGCTTAAAAATTCAACGGCTTTAGAACTTGGGATAAAACTTGTCTCAAAGAAAATCCCTATTAAAAAGGGCGTCACCCTAAAAACGTTAAACAATAAAACGATGCGCAAACACAAAATATTGACATAGTATTTCCCGGCCATTATGGTAAAGTGAAACCGATTTAGCCAAATTTCACGGGTCGTTCAGCCCCTCTTAAAAGCCAAAGCAATGGTGTACGGAATCAAGTGATTGTTTGTGAACGGCGAATCTGTGTGCATAGTGTAATCCATCAAATGGTTTAGATAAATGATTTTATTATTCTTCTTTCAATTCAACTTAACTTACGCTTTTAAAACTTAAAAGGAGATTTAAGATACAAATTCAAATTTAAATTATTTATTGCAAGAACATAGTATTTTAGAAAGGTCTTAGATTGATAGCGAGTACATTATGTTCTATCACATTGGGCGTGAAAAATTTTAACTTAATCATTTCAATACTAATTACATTACAATTAAATTACTATCTAGGTATCCATCTAGGTATACATGTTAAAGGGACATAATTATTATTTATTTCATGCAAATCCTCGGATATTAAATTTATATTATTAAATATCATGTATTAAATTTCGATTCAAATGCAGTCATTCTAAAATTGTCAAAAATACGTTATTAAAAACGAATAAAAAAATAACAAATAAAATTTGTTATGTCCAGTTTGATTTAACTCTGAATAAAATACATTTGTACATTGCATTCATTATTCTGTTTTATAATCAAAATATTCATTTTGGCTATACCATTTGGATGGCTTGTTTGGATTGTTATAGCAAAGAAGAATTCAGTCCACCTGATGATAAGCGATCACAGCTGATCATAGAGACCAAGGATACAATTAAATAACCACATATTAAAGTCTATTATAAATAAGTTGATTGAATCATAGTGCTTATACAACCTTCCAGTAAAAAGATTCATTCTTTTCATATACGAATGTTTAGAGAGACATCCACAGAGTTTTATTTATTTTAAATAATTTAATACAATTTATTAGTCACATTTTAATCATTTGCTTTTATACGTGCCAACATATTCAAGAAGTTCTATTGCGGTTCATTAAGCAGGTACCTACATAAGTCGGAACATAACTTGTAAATAAGCTTACAGTCTAAAAAATAACAGATAAATAATAAAATAGAATATATAATATAATAAGCACATCTGAATGAAGTCATATGAACGAGTTCATAGAAAAAAAGCCTCTAAAAAAATATTCCTTAAAAATCTGTACACCATCTCAAGTTACAAACATTACACCATAAAACGCCTAGACGCCGTTTTCAAAAGCTTTTAGAGTCTACCCTTTACCCCTTTTAACAAAAACACCCACAAAAAGCAAATTAGTAGACGATTCGCCACGCCACTTATAGCCAAAACTTAAAAGGAGTCGCGACGTGAAAAAAAATATGCCATATTTATGCAAGTGTTGACTCCTACCATGAAACCTTAATGAGATAGTGAAAAAAGATCGAGTTTAAGTCGAGACAGACATGTAGAGTGAATATATGTAGTAAAATAAATTAACATTATGTCTCTAAATCGTTAAATATAAGTACTCAGTTTTTCTAAGCGTAATAAGATTTACATTACTGCCGTAATTTTATTTAACAATTAATATTAAATGAATGGAGTATTATGTATTGTACCTAGTTATAAAAAGCAAATATTTGTTAATTTAGATGATATATATTTTATACATTTAGTTCTTAAATAAAAGGATATTTAATATTATTACGTTTTAATAATCTATTTTTTTTTCATTATTCGACATATACGAAGTAGATAGTTCATTGTGAACTTCTGGTACAAACACACTTACTAGTACATTCTTAAATGTTTATTTTAATTTATTTGTAAGTTTTGTACACGGCAACATTACAGTAATTACACACTAAAAAAAATTTGTACAAAGTTTATTAAAATGTCAAAATAAATCTATATTTCTCAAAAATGCTTATGTTTTAAATTGAACGTTGTACTTGAACTTGAAGTTGTCTACACATTGATTGTCGCGGCTTAAGGGTGTGTTCAAGTGTTAGGGGTGTCTCGTCTAGACACGGGGCGTCGAGGCGACCACCCTGCGGTCACTTTCGCTAGTGATGTTTGCAAATGTTCAAGTGTTTGTTGGTGGTCTGGAGTCTTGAGATACTTACTTGTATCCCAGAGAAAGCAAGCTTGAATTTTATGACATACACGCTTCGTTGATGTAATTATTTATTGTAAGATGAAAATGAAATAAGAAGTAGCCTTGAATCATGTAAGTAAGTAAATAAAAAGTAAACAGTAAGGGTAATATGCAATCACATCATGATAAGTTTTTATAGCTTTTGAAATCTAGAAACAAGTAAAAAGAAAAAGAAATACATACACAAAGAAGGTTGTAGAAACCTTTGTGTTTGGACTCCGCAAGCACCACCGTCACATCTATTTCTGCCTAATAACAGCAGTGTTATGCGCTGTTATGTTCTACTCTGAAGGGTGTGGTAAGGGACACAGTTTTCCGAGGCATTCCATCTTAGTCCTCAATAGTAGCAACGTATCTGAAGCTAACCTTAAGTGAGACTTTGATCTTACCTAGGGTTGATTACGGGTATCCATGAACGGCAGTGGCCACTTACCATCAGGTGGGCTGCATGCTCGTTTGTTACTTCCATACTATAAAATACATGTGACGAATAGATACCCTCTTTCGTTTGGGAAGTCGGTTAATAAATAAACTAAACATTTTAGTAGTAAACAGCATAGATTTTAATTTTTCGCTATAATTATAAATTATGTTATTCCTGAAAGTGGTAGCACCAGTATGGTTCAACCAAAGAAGTACGATCTCTACCTCTTATTCTAGCTTAAATCAGTTCTTGTGTTTCAGTGGAAGGACGTGGGTATATACGGGCCACGGGCGGCAGTAGCCACTTACCATCAGGTGGGCTATATGCACTATAAAAAAAAACCTTCCTGACTGAATAAAAAACGTAATCGGTTTCAGCTAGAACCACTGTTCTACTTACATTGAGTTTTTGGGCTGCAGTTATGCATAGTAGTGCTACATACCGTATAATAATAACTACTTACCTACAAAAACACAATTGAAATAATTTTTACGATTATGGTGTGAAATTGTAATCATAGTAAACTAAGAATTATTAGTAAGTATTAATAATTTGGAGGCAATATATACAACGTTCATTATCCTCTTCTTCTTTCATTTCAAACAACAGCATTTATTCATTTATACAGATAAGTATTTTTATCAAGCTAGGTACTCTATGAAACAGTAATTTTTCATAAACCCATTAACCCTACACGTGCTCATTACGCGTCAAATTATCCGTTCTCCTTTACGCACATTAAAAAACACGTAATTATGGATATAAAACCTCTTCCCCCATAAAACACCCAGATAAAAAGGTCGTGAAGGTACTTCCTTCGTCTAATCCTCCATAAAATGGCCCCGACAGCCCATTAACACTATTTTTACATTTTTTTTTTCAATTTCATTGAACGCTCGTCCTCAATGAGGCTCATTTATATTTGAAAAACACCAAAATAACATTATGTTTACTTTAATTTTTAGTGTTCAGCGTAAACTGTGTGCCGAATTTTTTAATCTTAAGTCGACTTCGATAGTCGATAGAGATTAATATTGTGTGTACGTGTGTTACATATGTATAGGATGTTGTAGGATAAACCCAGTATCCGAGACACGGGATTGACGTCTTTAATGCAGTTCTAATTAATTTATTAGCGCTTGGAAAGCGGAAGTGGAAGGCAATGAAGTCGCTGTTTTCATTTTGATTTTCATGATAAATATTGTTTTCTGTGTTGTCAATTTCGTTTTTGTTCCTTTGTGGTTTTGGGCGTCTATTAATTGTTGATAACGGATAAGAAAACAAAGCTTTAACTATAATTTATATAATATACATCCATTTTAAAATTAATCGTTATTTTTTTGCGTAATAATTCGTTACTTTATTTGCGTTATGTCTTTTGAAGCTTACTATAAGCGGGGAGTGGGTGACACCCCTCCCATACAGAAACTCAATTCACAAAATCATTCACGGTATTAGGCATTTTTTAAGCGCGGGTGAAACCACGGGGATCTGCTACTTAAAAATAACTTACACCCTTACATATTTCATAATAACATTATGTATATAATGTAAGGAACTCTTATATCATTAAGCGTTACACTTATCTTTTTATATTCGATCCTCTCCCCCTCCTAAACGTGTCATGTGATTATTATTATATAATATTTTTAAAAAATGTTGCATTTCATGACATATCTTCTCCATAGCCTTTTTGTTCTCGGCTAGCGTACAATATTTACAGGACGCATCCGGCGCACAACTATTACTTAATAGACTCGACTCGCACCGCGCTAATGCCCGGTGTACGCTTTTCAAACTGTACCCTCAGTACAAGTTTATAACGTTTCCTTAAAACAATCATTGTTTACGTTTTTGCGCATGTAGTTTGTATTGATGGGCGAAAACGTTTACATTGATTGTTTTGAGGAAATGTAATAAACTATACAAACGGTCAATACCGTAATATATTGTTTTGGGAAGTTGATTAAAGAGTAAAAAATATTTTTTAATCTATAATTATTGTTTTTTTTTTCGTCCATTTTCGTCATTATCCAGCGAAATATATTATGTTCAGCGGTGACTTTCGGACCATGTCATGACCTACTTCGAAAAACAATTGTAATGCTTACCATTGCAATAGATAGAGAGACACGAATGTTTAGGTCGGAACATTCTGTGACTTAAAAATTGGTAACTTCATAACTCTATATAGGTTAAAATCAGTTAAAATAAGTAAAATTAACATTTAAAATGTTTACTAATATAATCTTTGAGAACCGTATCATACATGGGGACACCGCGGATTTTTTCTGAAGCTCTGTAATGCGACACTAAAATCAGTTAAAACAAACATGGCGGGCCTCTGATGTGACAGCACAAGTCGAACGGGTTTTTAATAACGCTAGAAGATTAAAGTGCAGAAAATAGGTAAAATATCTGCAACGTCTATAATGGTAATGTCCATCCTATATGTTAAACTAGGTCATAAAGTATCCGTGTGCCAAATTTCATCTAAATTTAGTTAGCTAGTACTTTTTGCGTGAAAGAGACATACATCCTCACAAACTTCCGCACTTATAATATTTGTAAGCTTCATAAAAACACAAGCCCAAAATCTTCATAATATATTACTATTAACTAGAGCTAAATATATTTTAGCTTGATTCACTCCTATACATTTTGAACATCACAATTGCATTTATCAATCTAACCGGTTAGTACGTCATTGCCAACCCTTCAAGCAATTAGGGCAGCGCGAGGCGGAGGCAGTGACGTTTGTTTACCTGATGACATTTCCGGCGCACGTGCCTCGGTAACCCTACCCGGACACGCTTAGTTAATGAAGTAATACTAGTTTACGCTGCTTTGCTGGTGCTAAGTATGTAGGTACTTGTCGATATCGATAACTTATCGCTGTGCTCCCAGGGAAAACGATTTTTTCTTACAAAATAAACGTAAAAAACATAAACAAACGCTTTCTACACTCATAGTCCCACAGTAGGATTTTCTCCTGTGTCGTGGGTGCCATGGACACACAAAGACGAATACACAAACACCCAGACCCAGAACGGAAACCTAAACTCATCATTCAGATAATATATATAATAAAAGACAATAGACAGATGTCTGTCTGGCCGGGGATCGAACCCGGGACCCACTGCGTGTCAGACCGGTATGATGACCACTCAGCCACGCGGGTCGTCATGGAAGTAGCAAAAGACCAGTCCACCTGATGTTAAGTGGTCACTGCCGCCCATGGACCATGCATAATAACCCCAGATAAGATAAATCTTACCTGAGGTTAGCCATAGATGCAATGCTACCCCTGAGAATTATGTTGGAACGCCTCGGTAATATGTAGATATGTCTCCCTTACCACACCCTTCAGACCAGAACACAGCAGCGCGCTACACTACTGTTATTAAGCAGAAATAGGTGCGGAAGTGGTGCTTCAGTTGAAACATTATGAGTTCTACCACCTTAAAAACGTGTATAAGTTTTAAGTTTTTCTTTTGGCATAATCTAATTTTTTACCGACTTCCAAAAAGGAGGAGGTTCTCAGTTCGACTGTATTTTTTTTATGTTTGATACATCGAAAATTGTGGATAGGATGAACCGATTTTGACATTTTTTTTATTTGAATGAAGGCACTTCCCGTTGGGTACCATTTTAATTTGGTTCAGTTTGACAAAGGCATCCATGAGAAAAACGTATAAGTCATAAATTTGCATTAAATATTACTACTACTAGTGCTGACTCGATTCTCATGAAACTTGGAGCTAACATTAGATATAAGTATAAAACAAAATCTGATGAAAAACTTGACCTTCCAGTCTTCGATCCTGATGATGCAGGGGTTCTGCTAGCCTAAACCATAGAAGTTAGCCATTTGATGCTTACAGATATATAATGGAATTACTAAGACATGAGACGTTAAATTTGACCTTCAGCTCTTCAACCCTGATGATGCAGGGGTACTTCGTACCTAGATCATAGAAGCTGGCCATTTGGTGTATTGGATGGATGGTTAAGGTGGAACATAATAGAAAACATTAAACTAAGCGAGCAGGGCGCGGTAGCACCCTGCGAGCGGGTGCGCCCATTTTATTCACCTCTATATAATTGATAAAAGTTTTGGTAGTCGCTAAATTTTACATTTATGCTAGAAGTTGAATTTACGTTTGTATTTATGTTTTAATTTATGCTTTCGTGTAACTTTATATTTACGAAGCAAAATTAGTGATATTATGTGAAGAAAAATATAAGTGTAACTTCACAGAAAGAAAAGCTTGAAATTTTTTAACACGAAATTTTCTATTTCGTGTTAAAAAGCTTGTAAGTAGCCAGCATGTATGTAAGTAACTAACATATTATATTTAAATATTTTTATACTTTTTTGTGGTATAGAAGTCGGTTTCTATTTTCTTGTTAAAATTTTTTGCCAATGCCAATGATCTGACTTAGTGTTGCCATCATCTGAATAAAGCCGGACATACACTGTTTGAATGCCTGTACGGCCAAATTAAACGCTTGTCCGGCTTTTGATGTACTTTGCAGTGGTCGTCTAATTAAACGTAACAAACTTGTACTGAGGGCACTGATAACGAGTATTTTTTTATGTATTTAGTAACCGATTTCGAAAATCCGACAATATAATTTATTTTTCTAAGTTTAAGTATACCTTCGGTCTTACTGTGTGAATCGTAGAATGGAAAAAAAATCTTTTTTCTTCTACTTCTGCGATATTTCATAATATATTTCATTCTTTACATACCTATACATCAGACACATTGATTTTTAAATATCAGTGAACCTGATGCCCGCTTTCTATGACCGTTATATTGAAAATGTACATAGAAACATAAACAAAACACTTCGTTCAAGAAACCAATTTCGTATTATTGTCTCTTTATCGAGTTTATCGACATCCCTAGTTGTTCAGGGGTGAGCGCTGTTTACATCTGAAGTTCCTAAGATCAGCAATGTCTTTTTGCTCCTTCGTTTGAACACTGCTAATAGAATAAACAAATGTAATATATATATACTAGATTTGAATAATGAATAATAGAATATTTTTATTACGTACTTCTTTATTTTTATATTTAAGTTAATATAACGTAGTACCGATTGGCAAAATATATATTTTTATAAATATTTCTCGTTTTTTTAATTACTCTTTTTTATTACTAAGTACGTAAATTAATATAAAAAAATCAATAATAAATATCAAAGGCAGTAAAAGGCATTTTTTGCGTTTTGTAAGACATATGATACATAATATAATAATCGGCGTTTTAGCGAAATTTAAACTAAGTATTTTACATCTTCGTTATAAACTTACTCGTTACGAATTTAGAGAAAATTTTATTAAATTTTTATGCTTTTTTTAATATTTCTACATTATATACTACATTATTAGTAAATACATTACATGCTCCTATTACTGCTGGACTTCAATCAGCATTTCATTGATATTTCAGATATATAATAATACAAAAATTAAATGTATTTTTTTTATAAAGTAACAGCTTCACGACCCAATGTTTTCTAAATAATAACTGATACCAATCGAAGAAAATGCATCTCATCAAATACACGTGTTAACTATCACCAGGCGATCATAACTGCGATGGGCTTGATGGTCGTAACTGTTCCCATAACAATGTTTACGTTCAATGGAGCATCGCATGTGCAAATCGTAAGCGATGCGGTTCTCATCGACTTGTGGAAGATGTACGCTTTTTATTGCTACAATCCTAGTACAAAAGTAGCGTTCAGTTTTATAATATCGAAGTAACAAACGAGCATGCAGTCTACGTGATGGGATAGGGCAACTGCTGTCCGTAGATATCTGTATATCTACGGACAGCAGTTGCCCTTTCCCATCCCATCAACTCCAGTTTAGATTAGTCTTACTAGAGATCGGCGATGTATCGCTTTACCCGAGGATGAAGTTGAAACGCTTCGGATAAGTATTTTTTCCTTTCTACATCCATCAAACAATAATAAGTGAAAATTAAGTGTATCGGCGGGACCTTCTGGATGGAATCACGATACTTTGGCACTTATACTGCCCTTTATACTTTATTCGTATTACCTAATTTGTAAATGTTTTATGTGTACTTACTACACATTGCATCTCTTTAGGAATTACAGTCGCATATAGGTCCAAAATATATTTATTGCGACTGCGAAGGCCTCTCCTTTGAAGAATCTTTCGTTAAGAATCCCCTTTGAAGAATCTAAGGAGCGGCGATGGCGGTTTCAGAACTTCCAAATCCTTTCTTATATTATACGCCTTTCTTATATTATAAACATGATTACATTATATATAATCATGTTTAATGCGAAGGATGATAGAAATAAAGAAAATTGTAAAATAGATTATGCAGTTTTTGCTTTACATGTAATGTGTGCCTTAAATAAGAGCAGGGGAAGACCGCGTCTTTGAGTTTTCTTTGAGCGGAAATCTGAACTTCACAGTATTTGAAATGTCGGCTGCAGCATCATTATGGTAATCTTGTACTGACTGGAGTGGAATAAAACTTCTCTGAATCCTCGGATTTGATTTCACGCAACACATTTACAATATTCACTTAATTATATAAGTAGGTAACTAAAGAACTAAAATGATACTATATGATATCAATTATAATTATCTTTTGTTGATAAATGATATGAAGGAGCACAAATAAATATTTTTATGATGTCCACCTGATGGTAAGAGGCCACTGCCGCCCATAGACATCTATTATTAACCCCAGATAAGATCAGAGTTTTAGCTAAGGTTGGCCGGATCAGTGTTGCTACCCTTGAAGACTAAGTTTGATGGTTTGCATAAGTATGTCTCCCTTAACCATACCCTTCAGACACAGCGGCGCATAACACTGCTGTTATAAGGCAGGAATAGGTGTGGTGGTTGTCCTCCCGGAGTCGAACTACCATGAGTTCTATCACTTTTAAATATCACTCAAACTGACTTAAACTACTACTTGACAAATTTCGTATTTATAGGCACTTAAAATTATAAAAAAGATAACAATAAAATGATTATAACCAATAAAGCACACAAAACATTCCATTTTATGCAACGTACATAATCTACATTCTATTTCCATACCTAGCGAAGGTAGTCGAGGTGTTCAAATCGGAGTGCAATTGAAGCGTTCTCGTCTTGGAAAATTCTTGGAGCGGAACTCGCTGCTCGCAGTTTTCATAATGCGCACCGCCATTCATATGATAATCTTGTGCGCGCTCGAGTAGGCTTGCGTGGAATGTAACTTTGGAGTAAATCTATATATTAATACGTAAAGCAAAATCTTTGGACC
>MOOZ01000316.1:513058-528848 GCA_002930495.1 Cecropterus lyciades
GCAGAAATAGGTGTGGCGGTGGTGCCTCCGGAGTCGAACCACAAACAGTTCTACCACCTTCAAACTACGAGTTAACCCTATGATGAGTGATTCCAACTATTTCGAATTTAAAAATTCAAGCTAATTCCTTAAGCGACTAATTTTGTTTCAGTCATTCCAAGTTCTCAGAAACGTAATAATTTCCATACAGTGACTAATAGTACAATGATTTAATTCCAATTCCTGATGCTGAACCCACATCATCGGGCGGCAATTAATTGAATAAAACAGAATGGGAACATTAAACTGTGCACATGTACAACGCTGATAACACACTGAGAAAGATCGACCGTATACCGTGGGACATGATAAGGTGTAATAGGTGTCTCTAATACTTTATTTAATTTTATGATTGTGTTGTATGTGAATCAGGCTGATAATAAGTACCATCTATACATCCAGAGATGTCACCGCAGTAGGATTAACCATCAAAATGTACAAAATAGGTATGTGTATAATTTTGTTTATAATCTTGCTTTGTGTGTGATATATTGATGGATGTATTAATATACATCCATCCATCTTTAGTATGTCTTATATAATTATAAGACACAAGAAATTTTGACACTTGAACATCAACGAGATACTAACATTAAATTACATTTTTTTGTGCGATGTGGCTACTTGAAATGCAGAATTAAAGTTGTTTTGAAACAAAAAGAAATCACAATTGCAAACGCTCGTCGGCATAAAGATTAATTGACATGATTCTTCTTAAAGGTACAACGACGAATCCTCGAGTATAGTCGAACGCAACCCGAGAATCTACGAATGTAAATTTCTGTTGAGCTGAATAGTTGCGCCTGTTTATGGCCGAAATGTCAGCTGAAATTTTTTGGCCGAACTTGGCCAAAGCCAAATTTTCGGTCAGTTAAGTTGTGGCGACCTCCCGCTACTCATCAACAGATGACGTCACCGTATTCTGAATCACGCTTTCGGAGTTTTCTCAACATCGTGCATATATACAAGTTCGGAACAGAAACTGTCGGAGCACGGCCGCTCCCCAGGCATGATCACCTAGCCTGGCGGGAGATCTCCCTTTGCCAAAAAGTAAACGATTGAAGGTTCTAGGTTCTTTCGAATGAAACTAGTGAATTTAAGTATATAGTATATAGTTCTCCTAGATTCAGAATATTTTTAAATTTCATACATACAAATTGAATTGTTTACGAGTATTTAAGGATATTAGCGAATTAAGTTCTAAGACTTAAACCTATCAAATTTTGTAGAATATGATTTATTTGTCGTCAAGCCATTATTGTCCCACTGGTGAGCACGGGTCTTCTCTCGAGTTTTCGGCCATAGTCCACCGCACTGGCCAAGTGCGAATTGGTAGACTTCCCCTTTGAGAACCCTCTTTTTTTTAGAAAACTTTCAGATGTGTAAGTTTTTTTACGATGTTTTCCTTCACCGTAAAGCAGTGATAATTAATTTCTAATACGCACATCATTTACAACATTCAGTGATATTCAGCCTGGGATTTAAACGTTGGATTTATTCACGTAACTATAATTATTCGCGAAACTTACAATTTCTTGTATATAATGTATCATAGAGGTATTATACTGCAGCTGTTCTGCAGTGTACTGACGCTGGAACAGGAGTCCAGTCCAAATAAAAGCTAACGAGCACAGCGCACTGTACGGGGGCTTAGTAATGGCGTACACCCGTACGAAGAGTTGGTTCTAAATTATCGGTAATGGAAGTAAACAACTAGTGTAGACAAAGATTGATTTTTTATGAGACTGAAGTAACAAACTGTCAATGAACGATATCTGTAAGCAACTTTATATAGTTACTAGCTGAGCTCGCGGTTTCACCCGCTTTAAAAAGAAATGTAACGTACATAAACATTATACATGCAGCGGAAGCTCTCATTAGAAAAAAAAACCCCGATTTTGAAACATTCTTCATTGCTGCTCCGCTTCTGTTGGTCTTAGCGTAATGATATATAGCCTATAGCCTTCCTCAATAAATGGGCTATCTAACACCGAAAGATTTTTTTCAAATCGGACCAGTAGTTCCTGAGATAAGCGCGTTCAAACAAACAAACAAACAAACAAACTCTTCAGCTTTATAATATTAGTATAGATATAGAGCAATGGTTCTATATAAAGTTCCTTACAGATATCACTCAGACAATTAGATTCCTTGTTTTTAGACTAATATTTTCGAGGAGTTGATACATTTTATTGTGTTACAGTTACTTACGATATTGGATTTTTGAATTTTTTTGTACCGTTATTTCGGCTCAGTTACATGGATCGTGGTCACGGTGAAACTGCGGTGGCGGAGGGCAACCGTTGGCAAGCACTAGTGGTAGATTATCCAATCTAACCTTAGTCTAGTTCGTTTTTCTTTTGTAGGTTCCAATATACACACGACACTAGATACACTAACTGCATCCTTACGCACCGAATTATTTGTGATTTACATAAACTAACCACTGGATTCCACTTTTGTCTTAATTTGAAACCACCTCTGTTAAAGTTGAGCCGAGTTTGGAGAGTCATCCTATGACTGAATCTATGCCTTCTAAATCCTGTTGCATCTATGTGTGTATTCTTCAAATTGTCAGTTCTTTTGCTCAGCTGTGATCACGAGTAAGAGACCATTACATTTCTTCCCCATAAGTTTTCAGTTTTTAAGTGATTTTTCGGTAAATAAACGCTTTAAAAGTCTTACATAAAGCCTCTACTTTAGAACAGATTCAAGGAAAAATCTGCGTCGTCGTCGTCATGTCATGTAGTCTCTTTTTAGTTTATCATTTGTTTAGCGCACGAGTTAAATGATTTTATTATAAATTAAAACTATTATTATCGTTACTGAAAACAAGAAAACTTAAAGGTCCCGCTACTAACCAGAAAAGATCTAAATAGTTTCAAGTAGATGAACATTTTTATTAAATTGTAGCTCTCTCGATAAAATACGAAATAGGCCTATTCGCTTAGAAGTTATAATGTTACACAAATACGTGTTAAACTTAAAATTCCCCTCATTTCGCTGGGATTAAAAATAGATACAGAAAATATCACTATAAATAAATTAGACATAAGATTAAATATATGTACTATAATTCGTGTCTGAAGGTGGGCGTAAATGGCTGCGCCACAGTTTATAACTCTTGCAGCTATTTACGTAAATAATCTGTGTTTTATGTATATTTAATAAATAAATCTTATATCTATAATCTTAATATTATTAATTTCTAAGTCCAACATTTCGTTCCACCATACGGTCGTATGGCGTGGTCTCGGACTATCAGGCCAGATCACCTTCCACACCGCGATAACCTTAAAAGCACCGCCAATATTAATACATCAAACACCCACGTGCGTACTAACAGAACACAGACGTTTATATATAGCTATGTACGATACAATGTATGGCGTCGTCATTAACTATTTCTATTTACAGTGCTCTATGATCGGGATGGATTTTATATGGAAATTATGATGCATCGTTTGACTTTTATAGAGTCAAGTGTGGTTGAAATAGGATATCAATGCTCATTTTTTTTAATATAGAAAGAAGCTCTTATCAAACGAGCTTGCAGTCCACCTGATAGAAAGTGGCCACTGCCACTCATGGACATCGCTAATCAATACCCCATTTCAGTCCTACCTGAGGTTGGTTACAGATGCATCCCTACCTCTGAGGCGTAGTTGTCACCGGATAAGTATCTTACCATACCTTTCAAAGTAGAACAAAGATGCTTATCTGCTGTTATTAGACAAATGATGGTGGTGCGCCCGGAATTTAAAATAAAAATATATTACGACCCTCGTGGGGGAGCGGTCTGTATACCGGTCTGATTACTGGGTTCGATTACCGGTCAGACAGATTTCTGTTTGGTTCTAGATGTTTGTGTATTCGTCTTTTTGTGCGTTCATGGCACTCACGAGAAATGGTTCACGACACGAATGATTCAAGGTGTCAAAGCATCTGTGTCTGACTTCAGGCAGAACCTTTGTTCTTTATGGAGTTGGTTCCAGATGTTCATGGGCATTAGTGACCACATACCGTCGCTGTTACATACTAATTTGCTACTTTAATCTTATGAAAAGTTTTACCTGTGTTATCTTATTGTAACTTAGAACTTCTACATAAGACTAAGTACAACACTTACAAATAACAGCCACTACGTAAAACATTTTATGTGTAAACATCAGCACTTATAATAAACGTAACAAAAATCGTAAACAATTTTAAAGCTATTTTACTGCAAAATAAAATCATAATAAAACCTTAAACAACCCTTACATTTTACACCATATAAAAACATGAGCACGCTTATTCTTGATTTTCTTACACGATGCTTTTAGGCAGGTGGTTATTCCCATAGCAGGTTACATTGGACCTGTATGGGAATCCATGTTCTCATATAACACGTGTTCGAGGGATCAATATCTTATCTTGGCGCCGGCGCCCATATATGAGATGGTATAGGGATGGGAGAGCGTAGACGAACGTTTTTATATCATTAATAGTTGTTTAATTAAGCAATTTTTATTAAACTTTTTTAAATCGAAAGAGTAAAGAAGCAAGTAGTCCATGTGACGGTATGTCGTCTTTGCCGACCATTGACATTTTGTAGTCAACTCCATATAGAATAGGGGCACTGCCCGAAGTAATGAACTTCATGCAATGCCACTATTCTACAAATACTTTGTTGCTGCTCTTGAAGACAAAATGGTCGCCTTTTACAAAGTTAAGCCAGCATCCACACCATTCCAACGCAACGTAATCTGCTAGATAACTTAACCTCCCCGGCCAAAGCATACTGCTTTTAGCACCTTATTTTACATTAGCTAGGAAACTGGCTTTACTTTGCATGCTTTTGAAGTTTATGTTAAATATAATGAGTAGAGGTATCCAGGTTTTTTAAAGATGTATAGTTTAATTAACTATATGCCAACCAGTTATAATTAAATGTACCAATAACAATACGTTGTTTTAAATAAACAAAATATATACTAATGTTCCTATTATATATAAAAATAAATGTAAATGTAAACATACTTTCTCATAGACCCACAGTAGAATTTTCTCTTGTGTATTGGGTGCCATGGACACACAAATACACAAACACCCAGATCCATAACAGAAATCTAAACTCATCATTCATATGTGTGTCTGGCTGGGGATCGATCCCGGGACTCACTGCGTTTCAAACTGGTGCGGTGACCGCTCCACCACGTCGGTCGAGAAAAAATCAGATCAAAGTACTTTGACACACATTTTATTCACATTTATCAAAATAAAATATTCATTTAGTAACTTAGGATATTTATTCACTTATTTACAATTTGCATTGATTTTACTATTTTTATTGCGTAAAATATAAATTCTGTTCAAAAATGCTTTAAAATTAATCAAAAGTATATTAAACATAGGCGATTTTGTCGCTCGTCTGTATCGCACCACCCCAATCGAGGCAGTGTGGTAGCAATTCAGATAAGGAGCGTCTCTACAAATTGAACTAAAAAACGCTGCTTTGCGAGGGAACTTTCTTTTCGTAATACAGGCTTTTTATTTTTACACTAAATCATATATTCGAGTACTTATGTCTTGAAGTTAAAATAACTAAGCAAATAACAGCAATATTTCTTTATTTATTTGTGGATATAATTTAGTAAAATCTTTTTTTTACTTTACTAGAGGGCTACGAAGCAGAGATAGAAGAATGAGCAGTGATATTTTTCTAATATTATGTGCGTATTAGAAGTTAATTATCACTGCTTTACGGTGAAGAAAACATCGCGAGGAAACCTTCACACCTGAGAGTTCTTTAAAAAAAGTTCTTAGAGGTTTGTAAAGTCTACCAATTCGCACTTGGCCAGTTTGGACAATGGCCTCAAACTCTCTCTATCTGAGAGAAGACCCGTGCCCAGCAATGGGACGATAATGGGTTGACGACAACACAAGGCATTCGTTCCAAGGGTCTCCTTTGGTATTAATGCGCAATGCACAAACAAATGTTTCAAGCCCGACCGAGGCTCATAAGAGGGTCAAAAGATGTCTATATTCCAAAGAAAGGCAGCTTCTTATGCACTATTAGCACTTACTGGAGTCAGGATGAACAAAACGGCCTCTTTTTCTTTAAACACCAGGAAATATTATTCTAGAAAAGGTAGAACAAACAGTTTAAAAATGATCTTTACCATCAATTGCGAATAAAGTTAATATGTAAAAGTAAATAGGTTCAATTAATTTAGTTTAATCTAGTCCTGTCTATTATTTCTCCACCACGAAGGAATAATTTTAACTCTGTAGGTATAGAGGTAAATACGTTAATAGTACGATATTCTATTTTTATATAATTTACGCATGCAGTCCACTTGATGATAAATGGCTACTGCCCCCCATTCACATCTGTAATTAACCCTAGGTAAGATCAAAGAGTCACCTAAGGTTAGCCACAGATGCGTTGCTACCCCTGAGGACTAAGATGGAATGCCTCGGAAAAGTATGTATCCCTTACTACACCTTTCAGACCAGAGCACAACAGCGCATAACACTACTGTTATTAGGTAGAAATAGGTGTGGCGGTGGTGATTCCGGAGTCGAACCACAAAGAGTTCTACCATCTTCAGAACTGTTCAAGTAAATATTGATGGTAGAACCAGTGTAGTTCGACCGGGGAGGTATCACCGTCACACCTATTTCTGCGTGTAGTATTTCTTGCGTTTCAGTGGAAAGGTATGATTACCGGCTCACTTAATATGACGAGACCATCTTAGGCCTAGAAAGTGGCAGCGCATCTGTGATCGACTTCATATAGATTCCCTGTTCTCTATAAACTTGCTTACGTCCATCACGTAAACTAAATGTTCGTTTAATAAAATAAAATGGCACAAGCCTTGTTTCAATGAATGTAGGAAAGAAAACACAGGTTACAGAAATAGACGTGATTTTAGTAATTAATTTTATTTACAAAACAGAAAATGTAAACTATCAGTAATATCAGCATAAAGCTACTCACAAAATATATTTTATCCACTCATTTATCGTTCGTGTACAAGCGCGCATCAATATAAAAATAACATACAATTTTAGGTACTTCACCGAGGGCCACGAAACATCCAACCAGGTGTCAGTGTAGAGCGAATTTCTAATTTCGTGGCCTTATAAAATTGAACACTCGTTTATTTTAACGCTTGACGCTTACAGCGTAGAGCGATTGACGCTTGAAGTGAATTTTTCGTGGCCCTTCAGTTAATTTAACATTATAGAATAACAAGTAATACTCTTTGGCATCAGTCTAAAATGGCACAGTCAAAGACTATATTCTACTAAAACATTTGCATCTAAAATAGAATGACTAATTTTCAAAGGAACTTTTCATAAATAATTCACATTTTTTCCACATTTCGGCGACTTTTTTCGTAATACATAAAATATGCTAGATATGTAATAAGTTTTAGTTGAAATAGTAACAAAAGCACTTGATTCAGTTAATTAAATCATTTTTGAAGTACATAGACCAAATACAATAGAAATCCTACATAGAGTCCAGACGATGATTTGCAAACCAACGGACTTGGTTGAAACGTCGCAATATAATATAGTAGTTATCAACAATATAATAAGTAGCATAGAAATAAGAAAACCAGCCAAGTGTGAGTCGCACACGAATGGTTCCGTATCCTTATCTATAAAAAACGGCAAAAAGTCACGGTTGTTGTATTGGAGCGCTCCTAAAATATTTATTTAAATCTTTTAGTTGTTGTTATAGCGACAACAGAAATACATTATCTGTAAAAAACAACTGTCTAGCTATCACGGTTCATCATATACATCTCGATGACAGACAAACGAACAGACAGACAGCGGAGTTTTAGAAATAACGGGAAATTTAGTAAAATTTAGTAAAAACGGGAAACCGTTTTTACCCTTAGGATACGGAACCCTAAAAAAGCTGTTTATAAAAAGAATAATCTTCTAAACATAAAACATTCAACGTCAGATGGATTACATGTAGGTACATTGTCTACTTCATAAGCTATTACGAAATTAACTAAGTAATTTATTTATAAAAATACCAGATATGAAATAAATTTCTTTGTACAAATACGTTCACAGGTAGACACCGATTTTAGAGCAAATATTTCAGTACAACAAGTCATAAAACATTTACTCAACAAACGTAATTAACTGGAAAATACTTTTTCATCTCTGCATCTTTGTACAAATCGTCTTTCGGTAATTCTACGTACATTCCGGAAATATCCGAGCTAGTAGGCACATTCTCTATAGGTCTGACATTGTAAAACTTATCGCTATTCTCCTCTTCGTAGGTCAAGCTATCGTCAAAATAAATCGTGTTTATGCTTTCAGTTGTTTCGATGTCGCATTCTTTGTACTCAAAGTTTGTGACTTCCCTCTCTTGTTTGAATAGCTTCCTTCCCGTCGTTTTGCTTGGTTTCGCGTCGGTGGAGGTCGATACTTCTGGAGATTTGATCCTTTTGCTCTTGTATCTTCTGTTCTGGAACCATATCTTCACTTGGGTTGGGGACAGGTTTAACGTCTTCGCTAGTTGCTCCCGCTCAGGCGCTGTGAGGTACCTTTGAGCTCTGAATCGTATCTCCAGAGCGTGAACTTGGGTTTGTGAGAAGAGGATGCGAGGTTTCCGTTTCACGCTCTTGTCTTTTCTGTCTTGCTTTCCGCTGCAAGTTGGTGGCTGTTCTGTTGGAGACAAAATTATACTGTTTTAACGATATTGACCCACGTGGCGAAGTACTCACCATGCCGGTTTGTTATGCTAGTCCTGAGTTTGTTAATTAATTAATTGATCTATTTATTTATCTATGTGATGTAATCAGATATCTACGTGGGTTCTGGATGCATGTATACTCGTTTTAGTGAGTGTAAATTGCACACAGAAATCCAAAGAGTATAAAAAGCATATAAATAAAATATTATATGCTATATATTCTTACGGTTGGTTTTTTTTTTTTACTTTCAAATACAGCATGTAATAACAATAAAAATTCAGCTCTGTTTGTTCGTATGCAAAAATTGTAGCGCTCATTTAATAATTAAATAAATTACTGTTTTAATCTTCTTTTTTTATTTTGTACTTGCGATTTATTATTACATTTCATTACAATAATTATCTATATTAGTATTGTTAAGTATATATAAGTCAGGTAAATGGGGAGCCTGTAACTTTGGACTCCCGCACAACACCTCAGGGAGGTGGGAGCGGCTGAAAAACAGCTCTGTACGAGATCTGTATCTCGTTACAGACAAGGCTGAGCCGTCTTCTTTTGTCTCCATTTTTTGTAATTTTCTTTTGTTTTGAATTGTATGTAACTGTGTGTGCTCTTAGAGGCAATAAACAAGTATTATTAATATTATTACATTGCACGAAAACATATATTATATGCAATAGAAAAATCAAATAAGTACGTAGCTAACATCCATTAGCAACAACTCAGTTAATAATTCCTTACAAGGATAAAAATTATATTCAAATGATAACTTACTAGTAGATTTTCTAGAAATAGCAGGAAACTTAAGTAGCGGCTCACTAGGATACGGAGGACATTCAGACTGTATTTTCTCTCTCTTTTGTACTAATGGTATCGTTGGCATAGCCTCTTTTTCCACATTATCTTTGGATACTTCCATTTGATGATGTCCTGGTAGCAATTCAGGATATTGTTCGTGGCTTTGATGGTAAATATTATGGCAATATGGGTTGTAATTGTAATATTCGTCCATTTTATTATGGTCGTGGTAAGTTTCTGGATTCCAATATGAGTCCATATTTGTGTGGACTGGTATATTTGGGTACACTTGGCTGAAGTATTCCGGGCAGTAAGTCTGGCTTTGATGGTACAGCGGTTCATACTCGTGTGGTCTTCTCTCTCGATCCGGTTTCCAAACTTCATGACGTTCGTAGAAATTCGACGATTGATTTATATTCAAAATGTCCTTCACGGAAAACGGCGTGCTTAAATTGCTATTCATTTGCTGTTCTATTCTTTGTTCTTCTATTTTCACACGGTAACATTTCTGTTCCAGAAACATGTAATCTTTCCCGCCGTCCAGCTTTTGTTTATCATTCATGTCCATGTAGTTGAAGAATTCGTTTTTGCACTCATTAAAGTTGTGTTTCAAACTGTTATTGTTGTAGGAAGTGGAGACTTCGTTGTGTTGCTCGTAGGTATCCATTTTTAACACAGTCACTCAGTTCATTACTCACTTTGACTAATTAGTTAGTGCGAGTTAATTAAGTTGTGGTTTAAAAGACATGCAATGGAAGACTGATGGTGTTATAGATTGTGGACCGAAGCCAATCCACGTAGCCTGGCGTGTTATGGGCGGGGCTATGGGGTTCTATCTGTCCTGCTTTTACGTATATTGAATCTGTCGTTCTGTCTTTTTCTGACATTCGAGGGCTGTTTACTATGAAGCGTAAATAAATGGATGATTTCATTAGTAAACAGTTCGTTTGTCTTTTTGGTCGCACTAATGATCGTGAATTTTTTTACTTTTTAGGTACTATTGTCTCGTGGTATTAAAAATCATTTATAGATATCGCAGTACTTATAATAAACTTTTATGTAATATTGAGACAAAGGTAAGGAAGTCAGTGCTTACCTACTCAGTGCCAATTAATTCTAAATTAAATAGTAATATTAATATTAGCGATTACTTACAAAAGTAATATATTTATTTATTTTATTCATGCTCGTTTAGAAATTATCTACAAATAGTTAAAAAAAATGTTATAGCATACGTTTATAGCAGATGCATTTTTACTTGGATACAAATATTATTTCATTATTTCTAATGAAGTATATTAGAATTATCATTTTATGTTGGAAAAGAAACAAACATTTACCTTAACTAAGTGATAAGGCTTGCCATACATGCATGCTCGTTTGCTCTTTCTATTTTATAAATAAAAGATAGAAAATAGGATTTTTAGGTTTAATAGTCAAAGAAATGGTCTGGTTAAAAGTTTTAAGTAATCAATATAGATCTCATTTTTCTTAAGTTATTTGAAAGGTGAATGTAGGTATCTACCTACGCTAGAATGACTTTTAAATATGAAAATTGCAAATGAGCATACAGTCCATCTGATGGTAAGTGGCCACTGCCGACTAAGTACATCTATACAACTCAGGGTACAGTCCTAGCAAAGGTCGCACGTAGATGCGTTGCTACCTTTATGGACTAAGTTGGAACGCCCCGGATAAGTATGTCTCCCTTAACACAAGAATCTCTATAAAATTCACAGCATTTAAAACAGCTGTAGATATCTATTGTAACTATTAGAGTTTGCGATTTCTTTTATGTATGTATTATCTATGTATGGAAGTAGCATATGATCATACATTCCACCTGATGGTTTATTTTTTTAAACAATTGAAGATTTTTTTATAAAATTTGAAGTAACTGAAGGTGGTAGAACTCTTTGGGGCGTTTTCGATTCCTGAAGCACCACCGCCACACATATTTCTGCCTAATGACAGCAGTGTTATACGCTGTTGTGTTCTGGTCTGAAGGGTGTGGTAAGGGAGACATACTTATCCGAGGCATTCCATCTTAGTCCTCAAGGGCAGCAACGCATCTGTGGCTAATCTTAGGTGAGACTTTGATTTTACCTAGGGTAGCCACTTACCATCAGGTGGGCTGCAGGCTCGTTTGCTACTTCTATACTATTAAAAAAAAATTAAAATAAGTTATTTTATTTAGATTCACTTTGTTTTTGTTTGACGACCCGCGTGGCGGAGTGGTCACCATACCGGTCTGACGCAGTGGGTTCCGGGTTTGATCCCAGGCCAGACAAACATCTGAATGGCAAATTTATCTGGGTCTGGATGTTTGTGTATTCATCTTAGTGTGTCCATGGTACCCACGACACAGGAGAAAATATAGTGTTGGGCTATGAGTGTAGACAGCGTTAGAAAGCGTTTTGTTTTTCTTTCTCTACATGGAGTTGATGTGGCATCATGGGACCGCGATTTGAATTATTGAATTGATTTTGGGAATACGGTATAAGTTACCATTCAACTTTTCCCGACAAGGCTATGTAACTTCGACTGCTATATCACATATCACGAGACAAGAGTAGTAGAAAAATTTGGTAATTATGCACTTATTGTAAACTACTAGTTAAAAATGAAGAACAAAAGTTTGTTTAATCTCTCACATGGACCCAGTCCACCTGTTGGTAGGTAGAAGCTACCAACTCCTGGTCATGAATGCTATAACACCTATAATTTGAAGGTGGTAGAGCTCTTTGTGGTTCTATTCCGGAAGCACCACCGTCACACCTATTTTTGCCTAGTGACAGCAGTGCTATGCGCTGTTGTGTTCTGGTCAAAAGGATACTTACTTTTCCGAAGCATTCGATTTTAGTAAGAGTATGGTAAAGGACATATACCTACTTTTCTGCAATTTTAACCCTCAGGGGTAGCAATGCATTTGTGAGATGATCTTACCTAGGGTTGATTACAGATGTCCATGGGCGGCAGTAGCCACTTACCATCAGGTGGGCTGCAGGCTCGTTAGCTAACCCTACTATAAAGAAAACCCAGAAAGTATTAGGGCCCAACTGGTACTCCGAGGTCTAAGTTGTAACGTCTTACTTTACCAAACTCTACAAATCATCACACTGCAGGCAGCTGTTATCAAAACTTAACAATGCTGTTATTAGCCACGAATAGGTATGGCGGCCGTGCCGCCGGCGTAGATCCTCAAAGGTTCTATCTTTAATATTTTTTTCAAACGTGCACAAGAATATACATAATCTATATTTATAAAAACTTTTCTGAATGACTGGTGAAACGACAATGAAAAGACAATGGGTTCATTTTATATCATAAACGCTGGCTAAAGTGGAATATCAGAAATTCCACCCTTAACCGAGTAAATGGAGTTTGATAGTTTGTCTGAAAATCTTATAGTTATATAGTACGTAGGTAAATGAAAAAATATTTTAATAGGTATTTTGATTTATGTTATTTTTCCTAATCAATCCCGAATCTTATGTTTACAGTAATACAATAGGTATTAAAATCAAAGTCGTGCCGCCTATCAACACATCGGCACTACGTTTGTTTGAAGGTGTGAAGTTATTTGTTTATAAATGTTATCAACAGTCTCTAATGATTTTAAGGAACATAAATTCTTTGCCTAACACTAAAATAGTCGTATAGAAAAAGTATAATAGTGGATAGCTCTACACAACAACGCGGATAGATGAACCATCCATCCAGGAACGTTACGCGGCCAGGCAGACATTTCGAATTTAGATTTTTTTTTATGTAAATACCTAAGTAAGTGCGTACGTTCACGATACTGAATCTGACTATAGAGTATACAAAGCAAATACATAAAGATACATAAAATAAGTACCTTTCTATTATAGATATCACGCAGGTAATACTACTGTATTACCAAGGTAAAACCTTACCTTGTTCCTGAAGTTCCGGGGCCAGAATACAGGGCTACAATATCCCCTGCCTGTCGTTAGAGGCGACTAAAAGGGAACTTCTGGAGTTGCGGGCGGCAAGAGAGAGAGAGCTCGAGCCGTTCAGCCAAGCGAACTCGGGAAGGACGGCGGCCTGTGTGGTCGCATACAGTCGTAACATGTGAAGGCACGGTGACTGCAAACACTCACCGGGGAGAGCCCTTAAGGTGCATCGCGCTCGGAGGAATCTGGTTGCATTCCGTTGGAGATCCTGGAGTCATCCACGCAGCGCCGAGGACGGCAACCGGGGGGGTGTTAGTGCGGTAAAAATCACACATAACCCGGCGTTGCTCCCCCGGCGTCGGGTACCTTTTGAAGGTTTTCCTCTCGTTACAAAAAAAAAATAGGTAAAACCTTACCTATTTTTTTATTGTATGGAAGTAGGAAGTAGCAAAAGAATATGCAGTCTATCTAGTAAGGGCCCACTCTCACCCATGGACATTTGTAATCCACCTCAGATAAGATAAAGTCTTACATGAGGTGAGTCACAGATGCGTGACCCACCCATGAGGACTAAGTTAGAACGCCTTGTAAAAGTATATCTCCATATGCATAACACTGCTGTTTTTAGTCAGTTATAGGTTTGGTGGTGGTGCCGAAGTGGAATCACACGGAGTTCGACCACATACGTGATATTTATATTTCAATTAGGGTAATAATAGTAGATTAATGGTAACATTAATAATATCTCTACCTAATATACTAAAAATGCAAACCAAAATCAAAATAATCGTCTTCTTGTTAGATAGGTATTAGCCATCGCGCCATTTTTGAAAAATCTACCTAGGTATTACTTTATTTCAATAGTCAATATTTTAGTTTTTATAGCACAAAATATACAAAAACATTTATTTGAATACAAAAGTAATATTTAAATAGACAACCGAATAAGATCTTCCGTGTAATTCGAGACTGGAGTGATGTGGGTGTAATTTGAACCCCGAGTAGAAACAATGAATGGTTGATAGCTACTTTTCTAAAAAAGTAGACAAGTTGAAAAAAAGTTGTATAAGTTCGACGAGTAAGAAATGTAAGAATCTGAGACTACAAAACGAGTGGTCGAATTTTGCTAAAATGTATCTTTGTTAAAACGTCAAAGTAAAAAAAGAGTAGTAAAGGAGAGATTATTTTTCGTCGCGTGTATTTTTTAATAAAGTGTCTTTACTTACTGACCGCATTGAAAAGTTCAGCCATGTAAAAAATAACAGTCTATCTTTGCGTACTGATCCCATAAAATAAGTTCAGCCATTTGCCAAATTAAAATTACTTTGACAGAAATATAGTTAAAACTTTTATTATTTTTCATATATCTACTTAGTTTATGTAATTAATAAATTATATGACATTTGTTTATGTAATATTTTTTTAATAAAAGAGAATATAAATGTCCTACGGGTATCAATGGAATAAAAATATAACTCTTGTGAAGGTGGTAGAACTTTTTGTGGTTCGACTCCAGAAGCAACACTGCCACACCTATTTCTGCGTAATAACAGCTGTGTCATGCGCTGCTGTCTAGTTTGAAGGGTGTGTAAGGGAGATAAACTTATACTTATCGTTCCAACTTAGTCCTCAGGGGTAGCAACGTATCTGTGGCTAACTCGAAGCATGACTGATCTTATCTGGGATTTATTACAGATGTTCATGTACGGTAGTGGCCACTTACCATCAGGTGGACAGCATGGTCGTTTGCTAAGAAAAAGAAAAAAAGAATGTCTTAATTGCTAAAAAAAGAATGTTTTAATAGTATAACAGCCCCTCATTTGAAATCACGTTTGTTAGTGTTGAAATATATTTCACACATCGTTAAGTAACGATTTACAATCCATGAAATACTTTCAAGAGGTACTTAATACATCCAGTTAAGTATTTAAAAAGCTGCTAAAAGTTGGAATCACTCCGAAGCTTGTCATGTGACCCATAAAATCGCGGGTTTATGGGGACTAATCATGGAATTGATCTTGGGTTGCTTAAAGTAAAGGGCCATTAAGTTAGTTTTTTGGCTTTACAAATGTTGTGGTATACAGTGTAGGTTATTTTTTTTTAAACGGGCTTGAAGTAGCAAACGAGCTTCAGTTCAACCGATGGTAAGTGGTCACTGACATTGAACATGGATTTTTTAAAATGAATTTATAATATTTTTAGAAATTTAGAAAGATAAGAATACCACTTTAGCGTCAGTATCAACATCAATTCGCTAATAAAGAATAACCTATTACGTGTGAGAAAGATTATCCTACGTATGAGAAAGATTATCCT
>MOOZ01000316.1:548598-559529 GCA_002930495.1 Cecropterus lyciades
TATATTGATTAGCGTATAAGTACTTAATTTTGAGTCACGGATTGGTGGTTTGAAACTATACTAGAGATTGAAATATTAGGTACGAAAATCTACAGAAAAATTCTATTTACCTAATTGTTTTTTGTATCTACGACGGCAATCATAATTTAATTCTTTGAAGATGATTCAATAAATCGTATAGAAACTACACATTTAAAATAGTTCACTTGATGTTTTCAAAGTCATATGAAGTCAACAATATTAATTGTTATAGAAGAAGTAAAAGATACCATTTTTTTACTATGATAAACTACTATCAATCGTAAGTGATTGAAAATTTTAGCCTTAACAACGGAATTGTTTTATTTCAAACACGTTGTTATAACGTATAACGATACGTGAAGTGACGATGCTATGAGCTTAATGTTCAGGTGGTATATTTTACTATGGTAGACGATAGTGAACAATCGTCAACAAAACCAGGGTTGGCTGGAAAAAAAATTTTTATTAAAACGTTTCAAAATACATAATAATATATTGCAAAACGATAATAATGATGAAACTTACTTAACGGTCTACTCTAGCGACGTTAAAACGCAAGTTTGCGATCAGCCTTAGCGCTCAACATCTCATTCTAAGCTATTAACACCGCTATAAATTGTCACGTGTCAGTTCGCGTCACGTCGCGTCACGCGGCTGTCACGGCAGTCATAAACAACGGAATTGTCTTATTTCAAACACGTCGTTATAACGTTTAACGACACGTCGAGGTGACGATGCGATGAGCTTAGCTCAAGTTCTGAAGTTTGGTTAAAAAACGAAGTGCAGGCGCCAAGAGGAAGTGATCTGTAATATCGGTTTAAAATCTTGTTACTTAGTGATAAGTTATTTGAAAAATGTATGCACATTTTTTATTCATTATATTATTATTATTGAATAATAATATAATTATTAATAAATAATTATATTATTATTCAATTAATTATTATATTATTCAATTAAAGCACTATAATGTTAGATAATTATGATTAAGTTGTTTCCTCAGCAGTTATTGACATAATAAAAAGCTCGCTTTAACACGACTAGTTTATCTGTCATAGGGTATTTCTTGAGTGAGAGTGTTTGATGTGATGTATACAGATATATATATATATATATATATCACATCAAACACTCTCTCTATATATATATTGCCTGTATATATATATACATGCACAGGCAATATATATACAATACAATATATATATACAGGCAGATATATAATAGGCATAAAATACGGCAGGGTACCGCTTTACCTACTTTACTAGATACCTAACTACCTAGCTAAAATAAAATAGGAAGACTGGATAATCGTTACGTTCACAGGCTTAACAATTTAAATTTAGTAAATAAACAGAATAAAGTGTCTAAGTTAAGCGGTACCCTTCCGCCGCGACGTTGTAGTATAATTTTAACGAGCAAAGTCTATAATTAAAATATAGGTGTAACTCGCTCAAATTTGATGGTTCATCTATAAATATTATTTTTGACTTTTTAAATGGTTGCCCACTTATCTTCATACAGTTGGTTTGTTTTAAAAATTTTAATTTTATTTTATTTCACTCACTTATATATTAGAGTTGCTATGATAATAATACTAAAAAATAAAAAATCAAAATTTTATCGTACGGAATCGTGAATGTGTGTGTTCGACAAGCACTTGGTCTATGATTATAGTTGTATTCGGCGCAAATCATATTTTTTTTATAGTGTGGGAGTAGCATGCAGCCCAATTGATGGTAAGTGGCCACTGCCGCCCATGGACACCCGTAATCAACCCTAGGTAAGATCAAAGTCTCACCTAAGGTTAGCCATAGATGCGTTGCTACCCCTGAGGACTAAGATAGAATGTCTCGGAAAAGTATGTCTCCCTTACCACACCCTTCAGACCAGAACGCAACAGCGCATAACACTGCTGTTATTAGGCAGAAATAGATGTGGTGGTGGTGCTTCCGGAGTCGAACCACAAAGAGTTCTACCACCTTCATATGGTCTTGTGATTAATTGAATAAATTTAAGATACATAAAAACGTCTATAAATTTTGAATCTAAACTTCTTTTTTCCTCTTTTCTCTAACATAATAACATCCTAAAGAGTCACCGTTCGTCTCACAACCTTTGTTCTAAATGCCATTTAAATCTTGAGTATCTATTTGATAAACTGCAATTGACGGTAACAATCCCATGATAAGTGTGTCCTATATGTAATATAATAGACGCCATCTTATGCCTATTAGTGTTGGAATTGTTTAAGAGGTTTGCACACATACTTTCGTAGGTTGAATTAAGGCCGTCCCTGTAGTTCCGGGATTAGAATAGGGCTACGGTATCCCCTGCCTGTCGTAAGAGGCGACTAAAAGGGGCTTCCGGGTTTGCGGACGGCAAGGGTGGGAGCTCAAACCGTCCAGCCAGGCGGGAAGTACGATGGTATGTGTGGTCGCATACTGTCGTAGAGACCAGACGGTGCGGTGAGCCCAGACACTCACCTGCGTGGAGCCCGATGGGGCAACGCGCTAAGAGGACTCCGGTTGCGTTCCTCTAGAGATCCCGGAGTCCTCTTCGCAGCGCCGAGGACGGCCACCGAGGGGGTTTCAGTGCGGTAAAAGAAAAAAAGGTCCAATAAAAGAAGATTAGGCAAGTTAGGTCGTCATGTTTTGTTTTAGTATTTAATAATTTCAAGTGGATAAAATAGGATTTATAATTTTATTAACAAGATTTGTTAAACTTATGTACTTAAATGGCACATTTGAAAAGTTTATGAAAGGCGATAGAAACCTGTGTAATTCAATTTGTGTATAATAACTCTGTGTTAAGCATAGGTAAGTTCAAAATTCAGTTTTCAAGGGTGTGGTAGTGACATAATTATCCGTTATTCCAACTTAGTCCTCAGATGTCTTTAGGTGAGACTAATCTTGTCTGGGGTTAATTTTAGATATCTCTGGGTGGCAGGAACTTACCATTAAGACTGTATGCTACTTGGACCACGGTGACCATGCCACCACACTTAATTTGTTTATGAATATAATATTTATCTGCAAGGTTTATACTTATATATTTCAATTATAAGTATTTGTTGTAAAAAGAAGTTAATTTTTATATGTAAAGAGATAAGGATAATGAATAAGCCACTTAACAAATATTAGAGCAGGGTGTAAAACTGAGGCGCCACTTTACACGCGTTTTGTCAAACGGAAGAGTATTTTTAAGATGTTTCACTGATGCTGTTAACGGTTCTTAATAGAAATAAGTGGCTGGGTTTACATGTCTTCGAAATGTGAGAAAGAAATATTTGGTTTCATAAAATAATATACCTTTTTTTCTGACAGGGGGAAACCTTCAAACCTTCCGAAGGGAAACCTTCCGAAGCCTTGGGAGAGACTCCGGTCTATGTGTGATTTTTACCCACTAAAACCCCTTCGGTGGCCTTCCTCAGCGCTTGCAGGGGACTCCGGGTTCACCTGTGGAACGCACCGGTGTCCCCTAGCGCGGCGCCCCTCACGGGCTCATCACTTGTGGGATGTGCACCTGTCCCTCTGCACCTTCCGGTGTCTGTGACGACATGCAGCCAAAAATGCCGCCGTTCTTCTCGGGGTTACTGGCTGGGCGGTTCGAGCTCCCACTCTAGCCGCCCGCAATCCCAGAAGCCCCCTTCTAGTTGCCTCCTACGACAGGCAGGGGATACCGTAGCCGTATTCTACTCCCCGGCTACAGGGGGTAAATAATATACCTAGTTATCTTTTTAAAAAATAATTTTCGTTAAATTTAAATAAATTCGATACCGAGGTTATTGACCTATACTTGGTGGCTACCAATTCGAATTTGGCTAGCATTGTGGATTAGCCTGAAGTCCAGCAATCGACAACCGATTCTACTAGCGTGTGAGTCTTTTGTAAATTTTTCTTAAATATCCTAAAATTTTCTTGGTGACCTTTTTAGTTTTCGATGTCAAATAACATGTTTTTTATTATTCATATTCATAAATACTTGAATTGTGAAAGTTTAAAGTGTCTATCTATTACGTTATAGAGATAGACGAAAAAGCGTCAAAAATATCGGTTTCTTGAATGAAGACTCCCATTTTTTTTTTTCTCAATATTAGTAGTTGTAGATACATTCTCGGTAGATTTCAAGTGTTTATGTATTACGGTTGAAGAGATCGAGTGCCCTGAAAGACGGAGAGACAGGGAACTCTACGCTGTCTGCTGTCGCTCGGCTGTATTATGATTTCGTTTTTACCCTTTGAGTACGGAACCCTGAAATATAAGTCTTCTACTCTAATAGAAGATCGTAAATGTTTCTATTCCTTCATCATAAAGTTTCAAAGTTTGTCTAGTTATTAAATTAATTTGTTCAAACATATTGTATATATATTGTATAGTATTGTACATTAAAAATGCGCGCCATGTAAGCCAACCCAAAACCACTCACACTTATATCTACCACCAAAACAAAAACCAAAAATAAATCGAATAAAAAAGTCGCGCGACAAAAAAACGCGGCGTTACAGACGGCGATAATTACCGTCGCTGGCGGAAACCGTACGATTAGTGGCTCTTAGCTGCCGCCCCTAATGGCTTTGAATAATTAAAACCTATAAGGAGTCTACTTGCGTATTTAATACTTAATGGAGGATTTTATTTGAAGTTGTTAGTAGTAATTTAGTGTAATCTACCTGATGTAAAAATTATTATGGTAGACTAGCTTTTTTCTCGCAGATTCGCTGGCTTTGCTCATGTTTGCGTTCACCGTAATGAGTATCTGTTTTAATGCAGGTCGTAAACTATCTGTGTGCCAGATTTCAACGAAATCCGACTGGTAGTTTTTACGCGAATTAATAACACACACATACATGCTCACAAACACTTACATTTCTGATATTAGTAAGATTTGTGAAAAATATTAAATAAGTTGAATAATAGTTCTAGGTATCACGAATCAAAGAGGAACTGAAAATAATTGAGTTCATCGTCTTCGTCCACTCATTACCGTTCCACAGCTGTGCATGGGTATTCTCTAAGTGTGGGCCATAAACATTAAGGTGGTAGAATTCTTTGTGGTTCGACTCCGGAAGCACCACCGCCACACCTATTTCTGCCTCATAACAACAGTGTTATGCGCCGTTATGTTATGGTTTGAAGGGTGTGGTAAGAGAGACATACTTTTCCGAGGCTTTCCATCTTAGTCCTCAGGGGTAGCAATGCATCTGTGGCTAACCTTAGGTGAGATTTTGATCTTACCTAGGGTTGCTTACAAATGTCCATGAGGGGCAGTATCCACTTTCCATCAGGTGGGCTGCAGGCTCGTTTGCTACATTGCTATATAAAAAAAGGATGTTTAATATTGAAATTCATTGTGACAATTTCCATAGAAATTCAATCCTGTCTTATAGGGATGTTAGTGAGCCCTTACCAAGCATTGGATTATATGCTTATTTACTAGTACTCTTCAAATCCATAAAACTCGAACTAATTGGCAAGATATGTTACTACTGAGGACTAAATCAGAATACCTTTTTATAAGATTAAAGCAGCAAGCGAGTGCGAAACCCAATTGATGATAAATAGTTACTTCTACCCATGGACATCTGTAAACAACTCCATGGGTATTACCCGAAGCCATTTTCCAGGCGACACTAGTGGTCGCCTCATATGCGACCTCACACCTTTCCAACGACAAGAAAGAATTACAACACATTGGAAATAGCTATTATAGTAATATCCCGGTCGAACTATACTGTTCTGCTTCCTATCGATAAATAAGGCAGATGCCTTCTCACATTTCAGACTAGAACACACCAAGTTAAACACACTTAAGACGCAAATACATTACATAATCGCTAAGCACACATTTAAATGTTAATTTCCTGTCCAATTATCGCGAATCTCCATTGCAATAACCCATTTCGCACTAAACCTGATTGAGACTGCATCATTTCAATTTAACGTCTCTCACTAATTAGTAGTCTTTAGTCGAGACAAGACCTAATTCAGGGTAGCGGAACCTGTTTCTATAGGCTTGGTGTACATTGGATGCAAATTATCATGTATCTACCCAGATTTTTAGTAGAAATTAGTAGAAGTAGAAATGACTCAAAGCGATTATAAGCAGGTATGTTAATTGTTCACTAGCTTGCATGTTCGAAAAGCCATGCGCAATAAAATATCTTGCACATCAATGAGCGTCCACCTTGGTACGATTCGGTTATAACAGTTAGTGGCTCAATCATTCAATAACTTGCATGTTCAAATGCTATGCGTTATGAAATACCTACTCTGCACATCAGTGTGGGTGCGCCTTGCATGGAATTAGTTATTACCACCAGTGTTTTCAATCGCTCAACTACACGCATGTTAAAGTGCCGTGCTTTATAAAATACTCTGTACATCTATGCGTGCACCTTGCTTCGAATCGGTTATTACCGCTAGTGTCTCAATCGCTCTTTAACTCGCATGTTCGGAAGGCCATGCGAAGCGTTATAAAATACCATGCACATTAGTGTGCGTTCGCCTTGGATCGATCGGTTACTACCGCTAGCATCTCAATCGCTCAATAACTTGCATATTCAAAAAGCCATATAAAATATCCTGCACAGCAGTGTACGTCCGCCTTAGATGAATTCGACTATTACCGTTAGTATTTGACTTGCTCAATAATTAGCATGTTGAAAAGATCATGCGTTATAAAATACCCATCACATCAGTGTGCGTGCGCCTTGTTCGAATCGGTTATTACCGCTAGTGTCTCAATCGCTCAATAACTAGCATGTTCAAAAAGCCATATAAAATATCCTACACAGCAGTGTACGTCCGCCTTGGATGAATTCGACTATTACCGTTAGTATTTGACTTGCTCAATAATAAGCATGTTGAAAAGATCATGCGTTATAAAATACCCTTCACATCAGTGTGCGTGCGCCTTGTTCGAATCGGTTATTACCGCTAGTGTCTCAATCGCTCAATAACTAGCATGTTCAAAAGGCCATATAAAATATCCAAAACAGCAGTGTACGTCCGCCTTGGATGAATTCGGCTATTGCCGTTAGTATTTGACTTGCTCAATAATTAGCATGTTGAAAAGCTCATGCGTAATAAAATACCCATCACATCAGTGTGCGTGCGCCTTGTTCGAATCGGTTATTACCGCTAGTGTCTCAATCGTTCAATAACTCGCATGTTCGAAAGGCCATGCTAAGCGTTATAAAATACCCTGCACATCAGTGTGCGTCCGCCCTGCGCTCTAACGAGGCAGCGGGCATCACGAGGCAGTTAATACTGCTGATGTCTCAATACCTCCCAGTGTGCGAGCCTATTATTTCAGTCCCACACGATGCGGATTGTACCGTTGGCAATGTGTGGAGTAGGATTTCTTTCCGGATGTACAGTACATGTACCTTTTTATGTAGTTGTTCAGTATCACACTTAAACTTACTATTAAACATCGAAAACGAGTATTGGATCATCTTTATCAGCATTAGATTTGTAACCAGATTTGAGCATATTCCACATGCAACAAGGGTCTATTTGAAGTCAGTCACAGATTCATTGCTACTCTTGGGTACTAAGATGCTTGCCTCATATGAAAGTGACTTTCACCGAAACGCAAGATCTGCTTCAAGTATGGCGGTGGCACTTGCCCGGTCGAACTATACTCGTACAACCATGCTTATTTAATCGCTTAATATAATTGGAGCCCATTCCATAAAATCAAACTGTCCCCTATTTAGGTTTCAAAAGCGTGGTGCAGCAGCATTTGTGTGCTCTTCATGCATACAACCATTCGTTCCGAAATGATCTACGTGTTGATATTTCAGAGAAAATTAAACTTTATGTGCAACGCGCTGTGTCTATATTTCCCTTATCTGGTGGCATTTTCTTTACTGGTTGCAAGAATATACTGTTTGGGAGCGACTTTTAGTTTTTAACTTTAAGTTTAATATCAAAGGTTTAGTTCTGTCTGCAGTGGAAAGTCGCTTACAACTTTACATCATTGACACAGTGATTTTCAGATTGTGTTCAGTCCTTTATTCTGTATAGTCTTAGGCGACGTTGAACAGGAATTTAAAGGGATACGTAACGTTGAGGAGCTAGGTGTATTTTGCGTTGTCAGTAAAGGAATCCAGGAGTACTGGTAAGGTTAATTCGAAAACTAGCTAGTGTGAGGTAAGTTGAATCGCGAGAAAGTAGCGCTATTTGCTACCGTATCGCGCGCCATCGCGCTTCCAGGGGATCATAACTGTTGGTTCGGAGAAATTCTTAATGTGCGGTGCCTTTAATGTTTTAGTATTAGAACATAAAGTGTAGTCATAATATGTGAACGTAATTTGACACCTAAGAGTGGAATGGAGTTGATTTGTATCATTCGGTTTTCTTTTACGATTACTATAAGGACATTTTTGTATATAATATATTAGAAATAGCAAATGAGATTGCAGTTGCATTACCTCTTACCATAAAGAGGCTGTTGCCACCCATAGACTGTAAACAATTCCAGATAAAATAAGAGTTTTACCTGAGTTGGCTACTGATGCGTCGCTTCCCTTGACGGCTGAGTTGTGTCGAATAAGTATTTTACCCTTAACGTCCCTCTCAAACTGGAACACAGCAGCGATTAAAACTGCTGCTATTAGGTAGAAATAGGTAATGGCGGTACCTCCGGAGATTTTTAAGCATTATCCATTGTCACTAAGACCTGTAATATTACAATTTTTTATCGTACATAAAAAGGTCATCTTAAACAGTATGTTCAATTAAGGTTAGCCACATGTGTTGATATGGTAAATCACCTATGTCAGCCTTACCACTCAGAGACTATAACACAACAGTGCTGTTATTAGGCAGGAATGATCTGCAGTGGTTCTTCTGGTGTTGAACCACAAACAGTTCTACCACATTTAAATCAGTAACCTTTCAACCCTTCAATAATACTGGTATACCTACCTGTTTGTTTGTTGTAAACAGTTGCCGACCTCTGGCAGCAACGACGTCACATCTGCCGCTCCGCATCCGTCCAATCAGGGGTATTATATGTTAATAGCCTATTAGAATATATGCAGGCTTCTTCGCGCCGCAAGCACTATCTGACGACGACCTGCCCAGCGTTACTTGACCTGCCTTGTCTATTGTTATTAGTACATTTGCCAGTCAATGTTAGTTTGGATGTTTAGTTGAACAGTGCAATGTTATTTTGCTTACTGTGAGACAATTTTGAGTCTTAAGGCTTTCTTATAGGCTTGTTATAGAGTTATTGGTTGGAGTGGTAAGTGTTTTGCACGGTGGCTTGTTAAGAGGATTTTCATTGTTCTTGTTGTAATCTCTTATTGTATTTTACGTAGTGCTTTGTTGTCCATTGGCTCGTGTTTCGGTGGGTGGCTGGGTAAGTGTTTATCTTACGTAAACATCTTAGGTAGTTCGTGTGTTAAAACACGGCTAACGGATGTTATTAAAAATTTGTGTGGAAAGTGTACTGCTTTTTGCTAAGTCTGTATTAAAAGGTAAAGTTTTTATTAATCAGAGAATTGTAATAATACGCAATAGTATAAATTTATTTCGTATTTATTTCTGTAAATTGAATTGGTTAAAGACGCTTTTGTGAGGCAAGGGAAACATCTTACTTATCCCAGGCGTTAAATTTAATCACCTGCGACCGATCTCTACTAGGATTCTACTGTTACCTGCGGTAGCCATTTCCAGGATTAGATTAGAAGGATATGGTCCAGATTTGGTGAACAAATATGTATGATACTTTAACTAAAACGTACTAACTAGTAACGGATCTATAGCCAACTTCAATTAAGACTTTAGTTCTATTTACAGCTAAATATGAATTAATATTATTATAATATAATTATTTTTTATTAAATATTTAACCCCCACTAAAAACATTCCTACTAAAAAAATCTAAGGAATTCACGTACCGATTAGATGCTTAATATTCGATGCAAACCCAATAAAGTGTTTGAAAAGTCAATTATTCTCTCCCAACTAACTATATATCGATAAAATAATTTTCCATTAAAACAAAAAGAGGTTCCCCATCTTGTTAATTCGTGGCAGGTAAATGAGCCGACCCTGGCTACTGGTTAATTGATACATTATAAAGAGATCTTATCGGTAAAGACACCGAACAGGATACGGGTTGGAGGGAATTTTTATTGCTTTTCTTAAATATTTCGTGGGGATTTCTTAATTGGAAAGTTAGATGGTTTTTAACTTATTCCTAGAATTTCTGTCCGTGTATTGTTGGTTGGTTGGCGGAATGTAAGACTTTGGGAACAGTGGTTAAAAAATATACATTTTAGTCACGATCTAGTCAATTCTGAATATTAAATAACGGGGATTTGATGTTGACTAAGGAAGATATTTACTAAGACTAATGTCCCCGTTATTCAATTATAAATATTGAATAACGGGGATTTGATGTTGACTAAGGAAGATATTCACTAAGACTAATGTCCCCGTTATTCAATTCTAAATATTGAATAACGGGAATTTGATATTGACTAAGGAAGATATGCACTAAGACTGATTCATGTCCCCGTTATTCAATTCTAAATATTGAATAACGGGGATTTTATGTTGACTAAGGAAGATATTCACTAAGACTAATTTTCACTTAATGATTTTTACTATGGAGGGTCCATCCTTAGTATATATATATATATATATATTACACATATAATTATTTATTTATTATGGAAGATGTTTAACAAACGTGATGTTTACTATATAGATTGTTAGTTGTTCATCTAAGCGGTTATTTGCAAATAAAACTTATTAGTAAACTGTACGTTAACTAAGTTATTTAGTAAGTGGTCTTTATCACTTAGTGGTGGCACTTAAATCAACTTTTACTTATAGGTATTATAAAATCTGTGAATCGCAATAATAAGCGGGGACCAAATTAATTATTTCCAT
>MOOZ01000317.1:0-12899 GCA_002930495.1 Cecropterus lyciades
ATGATAATGGTTTGTAAACTCATAGCCTCTCATTAAAAAAAAATCTCTTTTTTTTATAGTATGGAAGTAGCAAACGAGCATGCAGCCCATCTGATGGTAACTGACCACTGCCGCCCATGGACATCCGTAATCAACCCTAGGTAAGATCAAAGTCTCACCTAAGGTTAGCCACAGATGCGTTGCTACCCCTGAGGACTAAGATGGAATGCCTCGGAAAAGTATGTCTCCCTTACCACACCTTTCAGACCAGAACGCAACAGCACATAACTCTGCTTTTAATAGGCAGAAATAGATGTGGCGGTGGTGCTTCCGGAGTCGAACTACAAAGAGTTCTACCACCTTCAAAACCGTTCACCTTCTTTCACACCTTTTTGTGTGTTTATGGCACCAACGACACAATCGTTGGTGCCATAAACACACAAAGTCAAAAGTAAGTATTGTTTTTAAACAGAAATTTAAATTCATCATTCAGATATCAGTCTGGCCGGGGATCAAACCCAGGGGCATGCTTTTATAAAGAATTGTCGTCATAAGTGGTTATCAGGTGACTCGAGAGTTGGTGTGTATATTGGCCTTTCAGCTGATAACGGAGCCAGCCTTCTATATCTAGTCTATTTTTCATACCCCTAAGTGATAAGGGTTGTTCACCCTTAACATTTTTTTTTTAATTTTTAACAAAATTTTTTGTTTTTATTTTTTTATAATGAGGCATTAAAAAGTACATACTAAAGTACGTACTAAATTTTTACTCTTTTATCACCAACCCCTATTTTTGAATAGCCATTTTATTAATTTAATCATTTATATGGCAAAAAAAACGTTTGCCGGGTCAGCTAGTAATCAATAATATTACCGCTTTTTACACTAATGACCCCACATTAGAATTTTCTCCTGTGTCGTGGGTGCCATGAATATACAAAAACTCAGACACATCAGAAATCTAAATTCACCGCTCAAATATCTGATTGGCTCGGGATCGAACCCGGAACCCTTTGAGTATCAGGCCGGTACGGTGACCGCTTGTTGTCTTTTTATTTATTTGTATTGTATATAGTTATAGATTTTAAGTTAGTAGTATTAATTATGTACCCTAAATTATAATCAATATTATATTTAAAGCATGAAACATTGTTATGTTGAATACTAAACTGCAAATAATTCAAAAATAACAAGTTTACAAAGAAAATCATAAAAACACATTCATACAACCTTATACCACAAAAACTTAGCACAACAAATACATATTTTTTCTACTAAACCTATAAAAAAGGAATCTAATAACAAAATAATTGTGGCAAAGAAGTCCTTACCTTCTAATAACGTATTCAAACAACATAATATCGCCGCAACTAAATGATAGCAATCTGAAGGCAATAAATCCGTAATGGCCTTTCGCTTGTCCACCGCGCTTGTGGCGATGGGATATTCCGGCTGTTGGTATATGAACGATATGGTTGCCGATAGTGAAACGATATATCAATGATGAAAATGAGATATAATTGTAATAATTCTTATAATATTAGCTGTTGCGACTTGGCTCAGTCTTTAATGACTGAGTCAAGTCGCAATACAAATGTTTTACCCCCTATGGGTGGAAAATCAATTATTAATTTTAGTGGGTGTCTACGTTAGAGAATTAACCAGTGATCCAAAATGTATTTTATACTATCTTTAGTAGTTTAAGTTTGCGTAGATTGAGATAAAATTGAGTACTCCAGTGTACTTTTTATACAGCTACATACATCATAGTAATACAATACACCAAAAATATATTTTCATAAGCAAAATAATATTTAAAGACACATATTTTCAAATCTACGTTAATCAACAATAACGTATGCCGTATTTCACTAGTACAAAGCAGAAAGTTAAGATTTATTTAAATTACGTTTAATTTTATTTTACAAATTATTTGTACAAAAAATTATGTGCATAGAAAAATACTAGTAATATACGTTACGAAGGTGGTAGAACTCTTTGTGGTTCGACTCCGGAAGCACCACCGCCACACCTATTCCTGTCTAATAACAGCAGTGTTATGCGCTGCTGTGTTCTGGTCTGAAGGGAGACATACTTTTCCGAGGCATTCCATCTTAGTCCTCAGGGGTAGCAACGCATCTGTGGCTAACCTTAGGTGAGACTTTGATCTTACCTAGGGTTGATTACAGATATCCATGGGCAGCAGTAGCCACTTACCATTAGGTGGGCTGCATGCGCACTTTGCTACTTCCATACTATAAAAAAAACGTAGTCAGATCTTCTTTTTTAATAATGGAATTTCGTTTTTCATCTTGTCTTAAAATCGTATGCTCTGATACAAGCAACTATCGAAGGCAGTTGCCCGGAGCGCGGACGGTGTAAGCTATGAACTCTCACCGTGTGTCGGCGGCCTTATCCAGTAGATTTATTCCAATAGTTTCCAAAGGTTAGGACGTTGATAAAGACATTGTACAAAGCAATTTATAGCTTTAGATAATAAAGGGGACACTAGTTTTCTAAGTATATTACATATTGCAAAAAAAGTTTAATTTTTTTTTTTAGTACGGAAGTAGCATACGAGCATGCAGCCTACTTGATGGTAAGTAAGTGGCTACTGCCACCCATGAACATCTGTAATCAACAGTAGGTAAGATCAAAGTCCTAAAATTGGCCACAGATGCGTTGCTACCCCTGAGGACTAAGATGGAATGTTTCGAAAAAGTATGTCTCCCTTACCACACTCTTCAGACCAGAACACAACAGCGCATAACACTGCTGTTATTAGGCAGAAATAGGTGTGGCGGTGGTGCTTCCGGAGTCGAACCACAAAGAGCTCTATCACCTTCAAGCTTAATATTAAAGTCAGAAGACTTTAGTATTAAGCTTTATTTGCAGGTAAACTAGAAAGTTTTCCTATTTTGGTAATCACCGACGATTGTGAACGCTTAGGTGTCTCAACTGTTTAAGTAACTCTCATCAAATACTTTAAACTCGTAACTCGAGAGTTACTTCTGTCAATCATCTGAAATCAATAGGCCAAATTATGTTTATTATTACCTCAGACGAAAAATTAAGACGGGGCTTCGTGAGTCTATATGTGATATTCTATATGTGATGATATTCGTGATTTATATGATTTTGAATATTATAGATGCAGAATATAAAGACAGGAAGAATCAAAATGGAGATACCAAAGCTTCATAAATCAAAATCAAAAATCCTTTATTTAACCATAGTTCATAATTAAACATATTAGGCGACCACAGAGGAGAGTGGACTCTTCTACCACAGGTTTTCTAAACTAACCAGGAGAGAATCTAAATATTGTAAACCTACCCCGGTTTAGTAGGTTTAGTACACTCCCCTCTGTGGTCGCCTAACATGTTTAAATATGAGTATAATTATAACTAATTAAGATTATGTATAATAATTTATAGTACCTAAAACGTTTTCATGTGTGAAGCTATTTTGCGTTTCGATAGAAATGTTGACTTTAGTTTTTATGTATCTATGATGTATTTTTTAAAAACGATCGGCATTATTTGCCAAATGAGTGCACAAATTGTTACTATTATACAAATCTGAATCTTTCAATAGATTTTACTTTATTTCTATAAAAATGACTATTCTTTATAATCATGATAGACTATCTCAGAATTTTACTTCAATATTTTTCCTAACTTCCTTGGTTAGTAAGTATTTATGGTTAGTAATATTGCAACCAAATATTTAACGAATTCCTCTTAACCTATTAGGCTGAAATATGAAATACCGACTTATGAATTTTCGATGACAACGCAATAATATGATCGAGTGATTTGATGGTTGACCCGGATGCTGGCCGTAGCACGCCTCATCTAAACATGATATCCTCGTTTTTAGGCTCGTTAGATTCATCTCGATATTTTTTTTTTACTAGAAGTAGCTAACAAGCATGCAGTCCACTTGATAGTGAGTGGCCATTGCCGCTTGTGAACATCTGTGATAAATCCAGATAAGTTTTTTATAACACTGAAGTAGCAAATGAGTATGCAGTCCACCTGATGGTAACTGGATCCTGCCGTCCATGAGCATCTACTAAAATAAATCAATAATCAACCCCAGATAAGATTAGAGACTTACCTGTGTGTTGCCACATACGCGTTGTTACTCCTGAGGACTACGTTGGAACGCGTCAGATAGGTATGTCTCCATTACCACACCCTTCAACCAGAACACAGCAGCGCTCACTGCTGTTATTGAGCAGAAATAGGTGTGGCGGTGGTGCTTCCGGAGTCGAACCTCAGAGGGTCCTACCACCTTAATACTTACAAGCTTTATTTAAGTACTTTGCTAATGACTAAGTTGGAACGTCTCGGATAAGTATGATTTCCTAACCACACTCTTTAATACAGGTAGGGAAGTATGTAGGTAAGGCGATGGTTCCTCTGAAGTTGAACCATAAATGTTTCTACCACCAATAAATATGTCTGAAATAAGTTGATTAATATAAATTAATTTTAAATATGTAAAGTACTTCGTGATAGATAAGTTGTAGCTCCGTGCGAATACAATAAATTATCGAACCCAGGTAGATTTAGTTTAGTAGATAAATGCAAATTAGTACAACTTCATCTTATCCGCTTGACTCATTATATGTATTATTCTATGTATTATGTATGGCTGTATTACATTATATAATATGGTAGCATGATATAATATTCAGACGGAAACAAATTAATTCATAATTACTAAATAGGTCGTAATTTTATTACATTTGTGCTTCACGGTAGGTTTAATTCAAAAGCTGAAGAAAGAAAATCGCTCAGCATGTAGAGGGCTGTGCTGAGAATTTCGCTACGTGATAATTTGCAACAACGAAATCTGGTGGACTGATGAAGAAGACAGCGGGAAACAGCTGGATTCAGGTATATGACCGGATGGAATGGCGCTTTTTAATTGAGGCCTATGTTCAACTGTGGACCTCTAAAAGCTGATGGATGGAATTTTATAACATATATAGCAATTATTTCTCCGTGAGATTTAGAATTAGTGTGGTTCTACTTCGGAGGCAACACTGACACACTCATTTCCATCTAATAAAACAGCAGTGTTAAACGCTGCCATGGTTTGGTGTAACGATACACTCGCGCTAACCTTAACCTTGGCAGCTAAGGGAGGCATACGAGGCGTTAATTAAGTCGCGAAGGATATCAATGCATTTGTGGTCAACCTCACGAGAACTTTAGTTTTATCTGGGGTTGATTTCACAGAAAGTAACCACTTTCCATCTAATGGACTGCATATTTATTTACTACTTCAATTTTATAAAAAATGGTATTTTGCAAGATGGTAGAATGAGAACCAATGGTTCCACTGAGGGCTTCCACCGCCACACCTATTCCAGCGTATAACAGTTCTCGGTGGAAGGATGTGGTTGCCGGCACTCCATATGCGACCATAATTTTAATTCTCAGGAGAAGTAATACTTCTGTGATTGACTTAGATACTCTTGACCTATATGATGTTGTATACAGATGACCATGATCTACAGTGACCACCTATTATTAAGACCTTCAAGTAAAAGACAGTTAGATTTACTTCTGGTTTATGAAATTTTGTGAATCATTCATGCCAACTAAATTTTATTTAGTTTTGATAGCTCCATAGCAAATCTTAATTATGCTTTTCACCGCATAAAAACGTAGGATTGATTACTTTACGATGAGAAAATTGATTTAGCTGCAACATAATATGACCACGTATAAAAATATGCAATAAAATTTAAATTATTGCTGTCTATATCAAATTGGCTCTTGTTGATTAATACAAACGCACTTTAGGTTAGTGTTTTAACTCCGGAAAAGCCGGGAGTAACAGTTGTTACCCGGACGGTCCTGGTAACCCCTGGGGTGGGGGCCCTGATGGGCGCAGTGGTTCAGCAGCGCGCGACCCAGACGGGCGCAGCATAGGGGCGTCGATAGGACGCGGAAGTCCAAAGGGGCGTGACACTCGTTGGGGAGCTCGCTGCACATCAGTGAGTGGCTCACCCAAGGTGCCGGCGGTGCTGGATTGCGAGGCTAGAGGCGGCTCGTCTCCTCCATCCGTAACGCACACCACGCGCGTTGTCTACGGGTGCCGGAGCGCCGCGGACGCGCTTTGGGGCGCGCTCCGGCTGGAGGGGCGCGGGTGGCCCGCGGAGGTCTTCTTTGAGCATCTCGCCCTCGCAGACGGCGCCGCGGCCCTTGCGGACCAACAGCGCGGATGCAGCGTTCCTTGGTGATTCTCTCAGGCGATGTTGCCGGATTTGTCTACCGATTGATAATAATTTGGGGTAGGCAGAAAACTAGGCGGTCACTCGTACGAGGGGAGATTGAGGCGGGATGCGGCAGTCCCGGCCTTGTTCCCACAGCAACGGGTATCATTTGATGATTTCCCTCCAAGCAAACAAAAAATAAACAAAAAAAGGTCATGGCATCAGAGACATTTTTCCTCAACGGTAACAAAGTAGTGTGAGTGACCTAAGATTGGACTCAAAGCCCATCTGGGATTACAGATTATCATAGACAGCCGTAGTTACTTACTTATCAGGTGGGCTACATACCTACTACACATTTAAAATCTGCGAAAACTTTTGTTCAGTATTTTGTTATCATCCCTTGCTCTGTCCTAACAACATGAATGAGATGGGCTCATCGCACAACTGGGGAAGGTCTAGAATAATAGTGTATTTTTAGAATAATAGTGTATAGAATATAAGTGTATTTTTTTCGAAAAAAAGCTGTATGGTCAACTTAACTAGTTGCCTATCGTGTTGTCATTAATGCAATCACGCGCTGATAACATCACAAGGGTAATCCTTCATAGTTCCACTGCCACCACGGCTCACCTATTTCTAGATATTAGAAGTTATATATCATATTTAAATATCATCCTGCATAAATCTATTGTGATATTTGCTTCCAAATCCGGCATCAACTAAACAAGTCACTACAGATTCGGTCAATTTTCAATTATAAAACAATGCACGACATTGACATTAAACTAAACAGGAACGTACCTACGTGCCACCGCATCGCCACCAAAAAGCATATTATCATTTAATTTATTTAATTTGCGCCTCTAATTATATATAATCGAGAACGTGAGTTATCGTGACGTCTCTGACATACAAGGTAGTCTTTTGTGGCACCGTCATTGCTTGTCAGTTATTTGCTGTAACCTTTTCTGTGTGAAGATTTTAAAGGCATTCGGAAGATACTTATTTCCCCCTCTGTCGTCTGTTCTCTACCGACTAGAGAGGGGCAGGGAAGATCAGCTTAAATCGGCAATACAGTGCTATTATCGAAAAGTACTAATCAGATGTAATCATAGAACTACGAATGGTTTTTTCGTTACAATGGTTTTTGTTGCTTTTTGTCGGATTCAATGTCAAAGATCGTCGTACGTATTGACATTAAATTAAGGCATAATTATTGGATTCGATTCGATGTCCTTGATAATAAATGGATGGTTATACAATTTTTTAGACGATCGAATGACCGGTAAACACGTCAGGTTGTCTCATAGATGTGTTATTAGATGTAAGATCCGGAATGTAGAAAAAATGTATGGGATTTACGTTTTAATTATTCTTCAGTAGGTACAATTCGCCTCATTCTATGTAGAGTTAAGGTTTATTAGTTTCAATTTATATATATTTAACTTACACTTCAGTATAATAAATATAAATATATATAGCAAACGAGCATGCAGTCCACCTGATGGCAACTACCGTCCATGCACATCTGTAAGCAACTTCATATTGATGCGTTGCTACTCCCAAGAAATAAGATGGTCGCCTCATACATAAGTGAACCGATTAATACTAGACATTATTAATAATTTGGTAACGTGTCGCCTCAGGACTTTTGAAGAGCGTAATCGATTTAAATTCGAAGTCGGATGGGTGACCTCTAAGAGCAAAAGACGATGCACGCTTCTTTCCTTCGAAAAGAATGTCACACTCAAAAGAATCAGTCCCGAATGTTATCAACGGGAATACGGTTTTGAGTATGTATGTGTACGGTTATGTGTTTTGATGTTGACTTTGAAGTTCAACCATGTAAAAACAGGTCGAACTACACTGATTCTACCACCTGTAAATAATAATCAGATAAGAATAATAATTTGACACTCGAATGTACACAATAAAATAGAAAAAGCACTGGAAAACTATTTTAAAACAATACAAAACACGCTTTCTACACTCATAACCCCACACTAGGATTTTCTCCTGTGTCATGGGTACCTTGGACACACAGACGAACACACAAACACCCAGACCCAAAACAGAAACCTAAACTCATCATTCAGATGTCTGTCTGGCCGGGGATCGAACCCGGGACCCACTGCGTGTCAGACCGGTATGGTGACAGCTCCGCCACGCGGGTCGTCTAGGCGATCATATCGCTAAATAGCGTTTTTCCTAATCATAAGGTACCTCGTATCGATTATTTACGTAAACTATGTGCCACTCGATTTTCTCTATACCTATTATGAATAAAACAAAATACATAATTATCAATACTAAAATTATAATTATTTTTCATGTATCATGAAAAGTACATATATGTACGTACATTTTGTATATGGACAGGAGTATTAAACATAAACAAATATAAAACGCTTTCTAGACTGATGCCCCACAGTAGGATTTTCTCGTGTCGTGGGTATCATGGACACACAAAAACGAATATACAAACACCTAGAGCCAGAACAGAAATCTAAACTCATCATTCAGATTTCTGTCAGTCCGGTATGGTGACCGCTCCACCTCTTGGGTCGTCAATTACAAATAAATACTATTGGAACGAAGTTCCTTATCGCGCGTTGTGAAAGGGGGCTAGACGGAAAAAATTCTTACGAAAACTTGTCACGACACTTTTTGCTATAGTAAGCTATTGTAAGCTGTGCGGTGTCGCATGTTTCTCTATCTGTCTCTCTCTCTCTCTCTTATAGAAAGCAAGCCAGATATTTTCATTTCTATTTCGCATTGAACAGTCTGGTGTCGCGACGATTATTTTTGTTGAGTGTTGTGAATAAAAAAAAATAATAATAATAATATTATAACTTAAAAAAAAAAAAAATTATTACAATTCCTTCACTAATTAATGGAAAGGAACTTCGTTCCATCCGGGTGTCCCTTGACACCTCTCAGGTTTTTTTGATAAAAAACTAACACCATTTCTAGAATAGAAAAACATAGACGCACTCCTAACCTTTCACTAATATCAGACATTTCTCTACAACTTGTAGGTACTTGCACACAATAAATAACAAGGGGGTGGGCAAGGGTGGTCAGATCGCGTGATCAGAGAACAATCGCCATTGTGGTCGCTGCCGGCGGCTGTCACTGGGTGGCTCTACTGTACCGGTATTGTACCGGGACTAGAGTCGGAGACTAAATTACAACCACTTACCCGTTTTTGAAGGAGTTTCGAAATTAGTGGTTTTTAAGCAATATTTCAAAAACACCTAAAATAGGTTTTTAAATTTAACGAATTAAATATTTTTTTATGAAATGTAGTGTATATATGCACTTGACGTCCATAAAAACTTACATTCCGTATGTCATCCGCTTTCGGGATGATTTTTTTACTTCCTATTTTGTACTTAGATATAAAACTGAAATATAATTTTATTATGCCAAAAACAATGAAAACTAAAACAAATCAATGCCACTTGATACGTAGCTTATTTGAGATACTAGTAGCCTTTGTTATTCCTGTTTATGATATATCTCTGTGTCAATTTTTATTCAGATCACTTCAGTCGTTTAGGTACGATTGAGGAACAAACTTCCATTTATCCATTTGTAGCGGTAGAAAGAATGGTTTAACCGGGGAAGTGCCACCGCCACACCTATTTTTAGAGTAAAGCAGTTCTTGCATTTCAATGGAAGGGTGTGGTTATCGGCTCCCTTTTTATATGAGGCGATTATTTTAGCCCTCGGGAGTAGTAACGCATCTGTAAATGACTTCAGAGATAGCGCCTGTTCTTTATAAAATTGGTGACAGATGTCCATGGGGGGTCCACCACTTACCGTCATATAAGATTGCATGCTCGTTTGCGATTTGAAATTAATTAAAAAAATACAACCTCACAAATTTTGTAAGATAAATATGCCTAGGTCCTTACATATATATTTAAATTCCTAAATTGATTATGGAGTGACGGATCTTACACGATAAATATAAAGTACTACTAGGTTTCTAGACCATTATCGTAAATTTTTATAAGATATCACATATTACCATTTTGACATGAATTTGCACTTTCTATAGGCCTATACAAAAATCAGTTAGGTTGAATTTTATGTGTAGTCGAGTGCGATTCTTAGAAACTTTAGAAATGTCAAATATTAATAATACTGTTTTATGCTGTTGTATAAGTGGTAGAACTATAAATATAATAGCAACGTTATGTGCTTCTGTGTTCTGGTCTGAAGGGTGTGGTAAGGAGACCTACTTATCCGAAGCGTTTCAACTTAGTAAGGAGTAGTAACCCCGTCCCTGTAGTTCCAGGATCAGAATAGGGCTACGGTATCCTATGTCTGTCGTAAGAGGCGACTAAAAGGGGGCTTCCGCGTTTGCGGGCGGCAAGAGTGGGAGCTCGAATCGTCCAGCCAGGTGACCCCGGGACCAGGCGATGCGGTGGGCCAGTCACTCACCTGGGTGCCCGATGGGGCAATGCCCTCAGAGGACTCCGGTTATATTCCATTGGAGATCCCGGAGTCCTCTTCGCAGGACCGAGGGCGGCCTCCGGGGAGACTTTAGTGTGGTAAGAATCAGTTTAATTTATATTTAAAATCAATCTTTTTCTTCTTCTCCTTCCTTCCCTTTTCCCTTTATTCGGGGTCGGGTTTCCTAGTCAATTTGTGCCAGGCCGCTTGGTCCTGGGTTGTCTCTGCGTCCAAGTGAAGGACCTCCAGTTCCCTTCTGATATTGAACCACCATGTAGCTTTTGGACGTCCTCTTCCTTTTGGGCGTTCAGGAAGGTTTAAGGCAATTTTTACCAAGTGGTCATCTGATCTTCGTTGAATGTGACCATGCTATCGCAGTCTATTTTCTTGCAGTTTATTGGGAATTGGAACTACCTTAAACGAACCTCGGATATACTCGTTTCGTATTCTATCCATTCTGGTGACACCACCCGATTATATTTAAAATCAATACAATACAAATATTTTCGAAATAAACAAATAAATACATTTCATTTATTCACGATGCTAGGTAAGAATGTATGATCTAAATTCAGTCCATATTATTTTACTGAAGAACATTTTAGTAGAATATCATGCCTACTACAAACTATTGCTATTTAGCTGTATTATAGTTTTAGTTACATAAACAAAAAAATATATACATTATTGTTACATATTGTCTGCAGCATCTCAAAACGGTGAACAGCTAATTACCCAGCATCGTTCAAAACGGACCGCCGATGCCGGATCGATACAAATTGACAAACCGACGATCAAAGGCGGCTGGATATTTCAATAAAACAGATTGACTAATAATGAACAGACCGACCTGTCGTGAGAAATTCTCTGTTAACAACGACTTTTACAACTCTTCTTGTCGGGCTGTAAAAACAGCGGTGGTAAAGGATGTATTTTAAAAACCAAAGCCAATGATGGATTTTAAAAACTGTGTAAGTTTTTATTAGTGTTGTTACACAAATCACTAGATATAATGCTCATGCAGTAGTTATACATTGTAGAGAAATATAACTGCTTAACTTACTAACTACTTTATTACAATTATTTAACAATTTAACAGGTCTTTTGTATTAATAAATCCGTAAATTTTGGTCAAATTAATGTATGTAATTTATGTTAGAAATAATCTAATATGCAAAAATGTGGAAAACTATAACGGCAAAGACATTTTATATAAATGATGTTAAAGAATTTTACAGATCTGTGTAAATATGCCTGTCAATTTTGGTAAAATTAATGTATAAAATATATGTTACATTTTTTCATCTTTAAAAAATATTATTTGTATGTTTGAAATCTGATGATACTGTTCATTGGTATAATGACCACATATATTTTATTTTATAATTGTATCTGTATAAAAACTATGGAGGTCTTAAAGATAAAATTAAGAGGATCAACAGGCGGAAGAATGGACAAGACGAGATTATAATGGCACCATTTATGACTAGTTAAGCCTAATAAACCAAAATTATACAACTTGTCCTTATTTAGACAACATATAAACCGCATGTTTTATGGCCGCCCACCAAAACGCGACTTTTATATCAGATACACTGAGACCTACCTATTTTGGATTCGTCACGCAATTTGTCAATCAATTCTCCGTCGTCAATACGTCGTCCGGACTCCATTAAATGTCAATTTTGATAAAAACCTCTTTGCGTTCGCCGCACGCATATTAATTCCTATAAAATTAATAGCGATGACAAATCCATTAATTCGGATCGCTCTTAACTGGTTTCTTGCGTTAACATTTTTGTCGGTGATCGTTAATATTGTGGTCTGTCGGTGGATCACTTACACATTTCACATGTATTCGAGTACACCATTTTGATTTGAATTATGCACTGAAAGTTTCAATTCTGTTGCAATGTAAATTTTGTATTTAATGGCAATTACGACACTTAATATCTATACTAATATTATAAAGCTGAAGAGTTTGTTTGTTTGTTTGAACGCGCTAATCTCAGGAACTACTGGTCCGATTTGAAAAATTCTTTCAGTGTTATGCCCATTTATCGAGGAAGGCTATAGGCTATATATCATCACGCTAAGACCAGCAGAAGCGGAGCATCAATGAAGAATGTTTCAAAATCGGGGTTTTTGAAGTGAAAACTTCTTTAGCGGCGTTGAGCACTTTTTCTGTAGTGGGTATAAAATCTTAAACTCGCGTCAG
>MOOZ01000317.1:29976-49163 GCA_002930495.1 Cecropterus lyciades
TCTGGGTCTGGGTGTTTGTGTATTCGTCTTTATGTGTCCATGGCACCCACGACACAGGAGAAAATCCTACCGTTGGGGCTGTGAGTGTAGAAAGAGTTTTAAGCGTTTTATATATAGTTTCAATTATAATACTAGTGATTATTCTAGTACTATCAAATCAATTTAAATTTCAATTAGTGTTATCTCGTTACCATTTTCAACGTTATGATACAATTTTAGTCATATGTAACCCTATTTACGTGTTCTTTGTTTCTTTTCCTGTGGTCATGGTATTCGTGTTGAACAACAAACATATTTGTATTCACAATCCCGTGGCTTATAACCAAGAAAAAGATGATCAGAATTCCATTTGACGGCTCAAGATTGTTCCTGGTGCTATCAATCACTCAGTGTGGGATGACTCTAATTATAGGGATTAAGGGTGGCTGTGGCTCAGGTAATGGGTTCTATGCCGGTCTTTTTAATAGATCCAAAAACGGTATGCATGAGACTATTCAGAATAATGAAAGAGCTTTTAATGGCGTAAACAGTGTTATATGAAATTTAAATTAAAGTTTGATTTTATAAACATTGAGCCATTTTCAATTTTGAATATTGTAGATATAGCTACAATATAAAATTTGGTACTAAAAAAAATGGGTCATCCTTTAAGTACATATTTTCTAAGTAAGTTATATATGAAGCAATTAATAAAGTGTTTATACATAGTGTTACATACATACATGCATACATAATACACATGCATTAAAAATTAAGATTTGCATATATTACCAATTAAGTTGATAAAGAAATATCTTAAAAGAACACATCACGGATTTAGTGCTAACCACTAAAGGCATAAAAACAAAAGACGAAAAAGTAATTTAATCGGTTGCACGAGAAAGCTATTATTTTGCAGTCACTATACTTACAGTGAGCGCACCTTGACGGGAGTTGGTTAATTAAACATAATGTTCAAAACTTCTAAATCTTCCCCACACTGCCATTATACGATTATTAATTGGGCGTAAACTTCGGATGGGGTTTCTTCCAGATTGAGGGCCAATTTCGTTGATTGCTCGTGACTCTCGTGATATACAGAAATGTAGTTTCAAAAACTCAAAAGAAACGATCTATCTTTTGCATTAAACGTGCACATTATTTTCAGCATTAATTTTACCTGTCTACATTTTTAAACGCAGTTAAAATTTTCGTATAGTAAATTGTGTCGACAATTCAGTAATAACAAATTTCCATTTTTTTTACACAAAGCTTTGTTTTTGATTGATATATTCAGCATCTGCATCGCATAAACAAGAGTTCTAAAAGAATACAACAACCATTCTAATGTTTTCATTCCGATCCCAAATGAGAATCTAAAAATGAACGCATTAAATCATTACAAAAACGCTCCACTAATTGCGGCTCCATTCCTGTCAATAGCGATTATAAAAGAGCTAAAAATAATGATGACAAAACGCGAACGACAGCCAGTAAACGAAGCTTTCATATCCCCCAACCAAAATAGAAGGCAAATTGACAGATGACAAATATGACCGTTAACACTACGGTCACGACACCCATTGGACTAGTATAGTGTGATCTCCGAAATAATAAGGAAATCCCGACGTCAAACACCAATAAATAGGGCGGCATAAAAACAGTAGGGCTCATTGTAAGTTGGCTTTTGTTAGTAAATATTTCTACCACAGCTAAATGTGATAAAATACATCAAGACATTGTCGTTATAGTAAGATAGATGGCCACCCGATGTCGGTAACACACTCCTTTGAACAACAAGATTAAAACAGACGAATGTTTTGTATACAAGCAGAAACATGTTCGGAATTAAGCCCCGTTGTTACTGAATTGTATAGGATACCAATAGGTGAAGGTGAGGCAATAATGATAAAAAACAATCATAACAAATTAGATAAGTCTACTGACAGGAGCAATCGATTTGTAAGTCGTTACGAAATAACTTTGCATCTAGATAAAAGATCTTAAAGATTATAAATTCACTTTGATGTGACATTTAAGGTCTGTTAAAGTTCATCAGTCTAAAATGTATTCGTGATTTTTAATAGCCAGTTATCTTTTTGAGTTGCAGAAAGTACACTTACGTTTTATTTATTACATAACTAAAAATGAAATCGAAATCTTCTTCTTCATATTTGATTTAGCTAATCTATTCCTGAAAGATATCCAAACTATCTTAAATAAAAAATCTTGCTTTAAATCTTATTTCTTTCCTTTGAATGATATTTCCAAATTTTTATTAAGAACATTTCATTCCACAAATTAAATTTTCTTGTCACAAATTGTTCTCTGATTTATATGCTAGGAATTTGCGAAGAAATAATTCTCTGACTGTCCAGTATAAAGGAGTAGCGGGATACAACAATTGAGACAAAGGGCAAAGAGGTCGACCCTTGCGGAGTGCATGGGTGTGGCGGGCTTAAATTTTCGCATTGACAGCCGAAACGGCCCTCAGGGACGGTCGAGACGTGCTTTTAGTGCCTTTATTCGTTATGGTTAATGCGGCAACTAGTTTACGAGCTGTACTGTTATTTGCGATCTCTGAGGGCATGAGGGTACGAATAATATCGTCTAACGTACATCCACCATTATCGTTAGCTCGCTATAGTTTATTTGGTACGGTCAAATTAATTGTTCGTGTTTTGTTACCTTTCCTGTAACTTATTGTGATTCTAAAACTTAACTTTGTGTAGTTTTTAGTATTGTTGAAATCTGTAAATATTACTCACACAACGTATTATACATGTTTGACGCGCAGGTTAGGTTCCAATTCCCGGTCAAGCAAAATTTGCTCTTTAGGTCTAGATTTGGGTGTTTTTGGTTAATGTGTGTTAGAAGCGTTTTTTTAATAATTTTATATCTCTTAATTAGAATTTTGAGACATGAAATTGTATTTCTTGTAAGTGCATTTTTAAATACCAATGTGATTAATTATGATTTTAATGTTTAATAAAATAAATATATCAAGCGAACGCATTATTTTAAAGTTTGTTATTTTTCAGTCCATTTGTCTACCTTTCATTGACTGTCATTTATTGTCTGCTTGTACGCAAGCTATAATCCAAATTTGGTGCCATTTATCACAGTAGCGGGTTGTTTTGAAGGTGACAGATCTATAAACGGACCTATTACATCGCTCGAACGGCTATTTAGATTAATATCGTTCTATTGTTGAACGGAACGTATAAATCTACCAATCAGTGCCGTCAAAACGTTTGACGCGTCAACTGCCGAAGAAATGGGATTGGCCATCAATCAAAATGTTGCATGAAATTACGTGCATTGTTCAATGGCACAGGCACTCCTTACAAATGAGGTCCCTTTGAGACCATCGACCATGTTTTGACACCAAGATTTTTGGGTCACGAGTCATTTGTCCTTTTCATCTGTGGATCTCTTAATAATGCGACGTTTGAACGCCGTATGAATCATGTTCACAATATATTTAAGGGCTTGTGATAAAGTGATAACATTAAAAATATTTCTATATTTCTAAAATATATACGTAAAAATCGAGCTTGCAGCCACTCTGATGGTAAGTGATCACTTAGTATTATTTGGTATCTGTAACCAAATTGAACCGAACAAGAAATTTACGTAAAATCGATCACAGATCCGTTGTTACCCTTGAAGAAATAGATATAATGAAATCAAAATCATACTTCTGTCATTTTGTTCTATTGCCTAAATTCATATTTAATATATATTTAAAATAAATTTTAATCATTACATGTAGAATTATAACATTGTTGAACTTTTGTTTATATTACTAACATTTGTTATACCATTAGGCTCGTAGTGCTATGAGAATATAAAGGACTAGACTTATTGTCCACTATGCTAAATTAGTGTAGACTGGTAAAATTTAAAAATAGTTGAGAAACTTGTCGAAAATTTTCGTATATAGGTTTCCTTACTATATTAAGTTCGTCTTCAAAGTCCGTCAATTTAAATTTTACCTATATCTAATGCAATTTTGTTTAATAAGCTTAAAGAAAGCTAAGTTTTAAAATAAGCGTAAATATATTTTCATTTTTAAATATAACGTAACGTAATCTATCGTTAAGTTCGCATAAAGCTCTATACCTATCGAACCAACCCCACTTGAATCGATCACGTAAGCGGGCACAAAGACAAAGCCCTAATGAACACGTCAATATTGCTTAGTGCGGGACACTCAGTAATACCCTCTTACTTGCCTCTAACTCGATATGTTATGGGGGCATGTGAGTATACTACCTCATTTACTGCTATTATGCTTTAGTAATACTGGCTTTAACCTATTTGACTAGGTTTCGCCATATTGAGACAAAAAGGGAATCATAATTGGGGATAGTTGGAGTATTGATACGACTGGAATATTGATATTAACATGCGTAAAGGTAGAACTCTTTGTGGTTCAATTTCGGAAACACTACCGCAACACCTATTTCTGCCTAATAACAACAGTGTTACTCGCTGTTGTGTTCTGGTCTGATGGATGTGGTAAGACATCCGAGGCATTCAAACTTAGTTGTCTCGTAGAATGCCTCGGATGGGTTGTTATAGATGTAAATGGACGGTAGTGGCTACTTGCCACCAAGTGGACGGCATGCTCGTTTGCTACTCCCATATAATCATAAAAACATTCGTCACGGTTCTTTAAGTGATTAAACCGAATGATTTCGAATCGCTCATGAAGCCTTCGATAATGTTTATTGAATGCTAATAATCACTGCAGGAACCCGGACATTAGTTTGGGAAGCACTAACCCAGAGTGAAGAAAGCATTGATGGCGAAGGAAAAAAATGTTTGAAGCAGGGATATGTCAATGCAATTTTGAAGTAAGTAAAAAATCAGGGTAAGACAAGATCCTCTTATATCTAAAAATTTGTCACTCCCTTGAGTCGATGCTTAAAAGGCTGCGAATGCAAGTGTTCAAAGCTTCAACATATATGACAGTACCAACTTTTGAAGATGTTTATTTTTCAGAAGAAGTAACAAACTTAATTAAGACTTACGGAAGTAATTATCTCGAAGTAGATCTTGATTCTCCCCATCGACCTAATGCCGATGATATACGAGGTCATTTCGGCCCCCAAGTTTTCCCAAGCAGTGGACAGCGCGTTATCTGATCAAACAGACCATAAATAATCCTTGGACTGTATTTATCACGGCACCGCGAAATATGAGTAATAGCAAGATTTATTATAAGAAAAATACTCTCCATCTGATATTTGGAAAATTGTCTTTGGATCCATATATATTATGACGTTAATTTTCTGTAATTATGTAATCGTCAGTACCTACTGAATAAGGTTTATCCTTTTGAAAAGCAATGTTTAACTTTACACGTGTCAAACATTAATTGTATCGTAATTTTTTTTAGGAAATTGATAGTGTTATTTTAAAAAATTAAAAGGGACAAACCAGCTTTTAGTCCATCTTATTGTAAGGTCACTGCCACCCATACATATTTGTAATCGACCCTTAATAAAATTGATTCTTACTTAAGGTCCACCACAGATGCGTTCTTACATTTATAACTATGTTTCGTGTGGCTCAACAAGCTTCAAACAAACAGCAGTAGAGACACTTTAAAAGACTTTTAAAAGCGATCGTCTTCGTTCAAATTCAGTGTTACCTATTTGGGAATAGCAGTATTTCGCGTTATATTTTTCCAAAATTTCAAATTGTATAGTATATTAAATAAATTTATCTCATTAAACTATTGTAACACCATACCTCATTTATAAGCATTAACTACACTATCATGTATTTTTTTTCATTTCTCACAAAAACACATTTCAACTTATGAATATTTATAAAATATTAATATGTTATGGCGAAATATATCATATTTACACTCATATATTATGCGTCCACATTATCATAATAAATTGTCATACAGAACTTAAGCAAAGCAATTACCATATGAATAAATAAGAATCCATTAACCGTATTTTTTACTTAAAGTAATAACAAAATAAGCGTAATTATATTAAAACGAAATCGTCATGTGATTGTATCGCATCCTTATATTACCGTAAGGCGATAGCATCTGAGTACGAACAATACGAATAAACTAATTAGCATAGTGTTGGAGACTGGCGACAGGTTCTCAAAGTAATGCTTCGGTGATCACGATGAGACACTTGTAAAGGTGGGTTGATATGAGGGGCTGAGCTGAGCACAACGTATTTTTGTTGGCAAGAGAGCTTGTTATGGGATTTTCAAAACAATCTAGTGATATACTGATTGAGGATTAGTTTGAAAGCTTGTTTCAATTTTCGCAGTTCAAACACTCTTACCAAAAAGCAAAATATTATTTATCATTTGAGTCGTATAGAATCAAATGCGGAATCTCATTTTCAGAACTTTGGGGTAAATAAAAAAATGCTTAGTAAAGGACGCAGTAAGCAGGGTTTTTTTACTAATATGGAAGTAGTAAACAAACGTGTAGTCTGTCTGAAGGTAAATGACCACTTCTATCCATGGACATCTGTAATCAACACCAGATAAGATCAATCTTATCACGTTAGCCACGGATGCGTTGCTGCCCCTGCTCACTAAGCTGGAACGCTACAAAGAGGTAATTCTCCCGTACCACACCCTTCAGACCAGATCACAGCATTGCATAACCCTTCTCTTATCGGGTACAAAAATATGTGGCTCATGGCTGTGTTGCTTCCACAATCGAACTACATTCAGTTATACTACTTTTAAGGTAAAACTCTTAGCCTATTTGAAAAAGATTGTGAAGATGTTGATGGGTGACAATGACTAATTACTATTAAGAACATTGTATTTTCGTTTTGTACTTCAATTCTATTATGAAAAAAGAGTTTAAATTTGCCAAACAAAAAAACTAAGTCTCACTTTATTATATTCATAACTTAAGAACCAAACTACCATTAGTTTCCCCTGCGACTTAAGTGAAAACGCCTTAAATAAGCCTCATATGTACCCCCGACCTTACTTCAGTAAGTGTTAAACTTAGTTAATTATCATAAAGTCACAATTATGGCTATTCATAAGGGGAATCCAAGTTTCGCTCCGTCGACCACGACGACATTTTATGCCCTCAGTGGTAGGTCAACAGAAATGAGGAATAAAATTTTGTTTAATTACTCCAAAGCGCTAAACATGATTGCCATAGATGGGTTAAATCAATATTTATTTACGAAAATAATAATTATAACGCCTTCTGAATAGCCTAATTTTAACGTAATTCCTGTGTCATGAATGCCATGGACACACTTAAAGACGAAGACACAAACATCCAGACGCAGAACAGAAAGTTAAATCGTTCACATATCTGATTGGTTCCGGGTTCGAACGGGGATCGAACTCGGGACCTAGCGTGTCAGACCGTATGTTATATGGTGACCGCTCAGCCACGCAGGTCGTCTATTAAGATATCTCTGATTGGTATCATCATTATAAAAGTGTTTTCGAGATCAAAAAATTAAATGTTTTCTCTTTGCCCAATTGGTGCATAATGGTCAGATACATGGTAGGATATACCAAGGAATTCAAATTAAAGTCAAATTCGTTGATAAATTCAAATTGATCAACACATATTTTTGTTGATTTGTTTAAAAGAATTAGAATTAAATGAATATCTAAAATAGGTAGATACTTCGTGATGATGTCGAATTAGATACTTCTTGAAAGATATCATAGCTTACATTTGCAGAAAATAATACCTACGATTTTCCTCGTATCGGGAAACAACAACATAATTACTAAAAGTACAAATAATAACTTAAAACAAAAACAAAATCACTTAGTGCCACCGAGTTCACTCCGTGTAACCAAGCAGTAATTAAATAAAATCAGGTGAGCTGAACTAATGAATTCAGTGGTCGGCGACACACTAATCACGATGTAATTGTGCGACCGTTTTAATGCTAATGCCATTCTTTCCTGCTTATTTAAACGCCCATTAGCTTGGTGAGAGTCAGTTTTGATATTTGCTAACGATTTTAAAGGCACCGCGTTTTTAAGTTGATTGAGAAAGTATGGTTCCACCGGGGAGGTACCATCGCGCTCACCTGTTTTTAGCGTGAAGCAGTTCTTGAAAGAAGTTCAATGCGAGATTACCGCGTTTTTAAGTCGGTTGAGAGAGTATAGTACCACCGGGGACGTACCACTTTTTTTTCCGAATTGTGTAGTAGTTGCTGTTGGCCCTATTGGCCTTGACAGCTTCACCGGGTTTTTGTAGCGAGCCTGAAACTCAGCCGGGACAAGAAGACTGAGCTGGAAAGGGAGGATGACATGGGTGCCCGTTGCCGGGTTCCTCGACCTTCCTCTTTCTGGGGAGGTACCATCACGCTCACCTTATTAGCGTGACGCAGTTCTTGAGTTTTGGTGATATGGTGTATACTTGCACACTTTTATATGGGTAGACTATTTTACTCCTCGGAAGTAGGTACCTATGATAGAACATCAGATAGACTCCAAATTATTAAATTCGGGTTCTATATAACGAAGTCGCAAATTTTAAATGACATAAGTTACTGATGTCTATGGGCGGCAGTGTTCATTTACTGTCAGGTGTACTGCCTGTTTGTTTGTCATTTCAAGTTTTTAAAACGTGTAAATGGAATTACGTTTAATATTCAGTTGTAACAATGTATCTGTGACCGACTTCATATTAGTTCCTCAGTAAAAAACATATAAGTACTTACATTATTAATAGTCACGTGTCTTAATTTATGAAGTAATGTGCATAAAATAAATAAATTATTAACGTCAAAGTGAGAAGCTTTAACGCTGAAAGAAAACATTGCGGGCACTTAATGCCTGAGTGTTTCTTAAAAAAATCTCAAAGATGCATGTAGGTACTTTACAAACAGCTTGACTACCTTATTACCCGACTGCGTTAATAGGAGGGTAATGTTTTTCGAGCGAATGTATGTATGTTTTATATGTATGGATGTCGATTTCTTTGGAACGCGTTAAATCCAAAACCATCTATACATACAATAAATCTGTAGGTGATCGATTCCTGTACATGGAAGATATTTAAGAGAAAATCGTCTTAAGGAGTCTTTATTGATGAATAGATCCCAAAAACATGATTTTTATTTTTCTTTTCTGTTTGTCTGTTTATTTGTTTGTCTGTGTGTTTGTGCACGCTAATCTGAAGAACGTCTGATTTGATTTGAATGGGACTTTCACTAATGTATTGTAGTAAGCTTCAGTTAAAATTTAGAGTTTTATATGAATCATTTTTTAAATAAAAAAGTTGTGTCAATTTAAACATTAATTCTATTCATCAATAAAGACACCTAAAAATTGTTTTCTCCTAAATATCTTCCATATAGAGGAATCGATCACCCACAGATTTATTATACGTATAGATTACTATTTTTTAATGCGGGTGAAACCGCGGGCACGGCTAGTTTTTAATAACCATAAAGCCAATGTCACTTTGTAAAGCATAATTCTAATGATATGTCATCTATACTAATATTATAAAGCTGAAGAGTTTGTTTGTATGTTTGTTTGTTTGAACGCGATAATCTCAGGAACAACTGGTCCGATTTGAAAAATTCTTTCGGCGTTAGATAGCCCATTTATCGAGGAAGGCTATAGGCTATATATCAACGTCGAAACTTACGTGGGTGAATCCGCGGAGCGCAGCTAGTATGTCATAATCCGTCAAGCACGTGCTAAAAAAATGGATATACATACAAACACACATACATTTATGTGCTTAAAAATATGAATCTCTTTCTGACGCAGTCGGTAATAAGTAATATTAGGTAATACTATAATTGTAATGTCTTGCCTCACGTTACTAAATTCTAAACATAATTTCAAGTTCACAATATCTTTCATATGGCATCAGTGTGTCTTGTCGCCTTAGGCGCAGTTGGAACGCTCACTTCATCATGTGGACGTCAGTCTCCGGGTCGAAGGTCGGATCCTGTGTGAATGTATGAAAATTAGGTTTTGAAATGACGTGCACTATTAAAAAAAAACACTTTCTACACTCATAGCCCCACATTGGGATTTTCTCTTGTATCGTGGATACCATGGACACACCAAGACGAATACACAAACACCCAGACCCAGAACAGAAATCTAAACTCATCATTCAGATTTCTGTCTGGCCGGGGATCGAGCGGTCACCATACCGGTCTGCGTGTCAGACCGGTATGGTGACCGCTCCGACACGCGAGACGTCTTTGTGAAATTCTTAAGACAATATTGGTATCATAGACATATTTAGAAGAAGCGATAGCCTAGTGGTTGAAACTCATCCAGTGAATCAAGGGGTACGGGTTTCAAATCCCAGGCACCTCGGATTTCTAAAGTTATTATATCTATATTATGATATAAAAACCGTGACTTCTCCTCCCTTCTTTCTTAAAATAGTTTTAGGTGTAAAAATCCGTCAAGCCTTTTAGGCTATAGAGCGTTCCAAAGAAATTGACATACATACATATTCTCGAAGAACATTACCCCTTTCTAGAGCAATCAAATAAAAAGGACTCAAATGTGTGGGAAGTCTATTCATTTGCTTTTTAAACGCTAAATTTGCATTCGACTACCATGGTGGACTGTGACCTAAGGTCACTTAAGGACTTAACCATTCCTCAGTAAAGACTTCGAAGTGTAAATTTATATCACTGGCCATGTAACTATTATAGATATTTTTAAATAAATTAACGATAAATGCATCAATATTTTTTCGAATGCGCCCTACGTTTTTTTTAATGTTAGTTTCGACTTTTTCTACTTATTACTCCGTTATAAAATAAAGTAAGTACCTTATCTTCTTAAAAATCATTTTTTCTTAAGAATAATAGTTCCTAACAATTATTTTAATTATTTTTTACATTATTAGACATCAGCTATCCTACAGTGAAAGTCCCGTCAAAATTGGTTCAGCGGTTTCAGAGAGTACCCAGAACAAACAGACAGACAAAAATTTTAGTGATTGATTTTTTGTTATCAGTATCGTATATACTTTCGTATGCATTTGGTAAAAAGCTGTTATTTTTATATTACAAACAGACACTTCAATTTTATTTATATGTACAGATGAGGTTCTAGTTGTAGTGATTGGACACCGATATACTCCTTCCAAATAAGTGTAATCCTAAAAAAAATACAGTCAAATTGAGAACCTCCTCCTTTTTTGAAGTCGGTAAAAATATGTCCTAGCATATAGAAAACGTTCTGAGAAAATATATTTTATGCGTCGTATAATTAGTTGGGGTCATTACTGCCCCAGTATAAGGCGGTGAGCGCAAAAGACGAACAATGTATGGCTGTGCCATATATTTACGAGATTGGTAAAGCTTGGTTCATATCATTTTATATTGAAGTTGATTTATCAGTCGGCCTGTAATAAAACTGCAAGAAAATGACGTCGTTGCACTGTAAAGGCAATGTTATCACATTATATTTTTGGAGTGTAAACGCTTTGAGAGCTGCAGTTCAGATTGAAGGTAAGGGACTTTTAGATGTTTTCTAACTTATTTCTTAATAGTAAACATAAACATGTCCATGAGCGGCAGTGACCACTGAATAACAATTAGGACACGCAATCTACTTGTCCGCCCCGGTCACTTGTTACTTGTTTGCTTTTATGATATCTAATTTAAGTGCCAATCGAGTATGCAGTTCACCTAATGGTAACTGGCTATTGCCGCCCTTTGACATCTGTAAGCAACTTCAAATAAAACTGGTGTTTTATGCCTATTTTTAATTCTAGGGCCATATCTATTTCTAGCGGCAAACAATTCATGCGTTTTAGTGGAAGGATGTAGTTGCTGCTTTACTTTCAGATGAGACGATCTTATTAGTCCTCGTGTTTAACAACGAATATGCGCATTACTTACAAATGCTTATTGCTGTGTCCACTTACTATTAAGTTACACGTTTGCTTAGTAAAAAATCGGTTCTTACATCTGGATACTAAGTGTGCATGCAGCTTTATAATCTCGCAAGCAATTTTTTGCCGCACGGCAACGAGACCATCGTTAGGCAATGTCGTCAATTTTATGATATGAGCTTTTCGACTCCGAGGCAAACGAGCCTGCCGCTTTTTACGGTCCAGTATATGTTTTTCTATAGTAAAATTGTCATAAATGTAATAATTAGTTGTGATGAGGTGCAGTCGGGCAATTTTACTGTTGATTGTCAGTTCAACAATGTCAAGACGATTGCAGAAGTTGCCGTGTTGGTGTGAAATGTCGAAAAAACGACGCAACTTTTACAAAAATGAATTTTTGTGTGATGAACAATATAAGCAAGAATTATTATTATTGTGACCGTACACTTAATAGATCAGGTCAGGAACATAGAATATCTTTAATCAGATCTATAAGATATTATATATTTAAATGAAACCTATTGGTTCTAAAACCCAGGTTCAAATCCTGGTCATGCGCCTTTGATTTTCTGTTGCTTCATTAATATAACATTGTATTAAAAGCCTTTTAATCAAATCTGATAGTTCTTCGTTCTTGTTCTCTTCTTGTTCGTTTAAAATATTCCATTTCATGGTTTATTCGGACTTAAACAATAACAAGATACAATCTGTATCATACAATCAATACAAAAGAAGGTGGTAGAACTCTTTGTGGTTCGACTCCGGAAGCACCACCGCTTCACCTATATTTGCCTAATAACAGCAGTGAGCGTTGCTGTGTTCTGGTCTGAAGGGTGTGGTAAGGGAGACACAGTTTTCCGAGGCATTCCATCTTAGTCCTCAGGGGTAGCAACGCATCTGTGGCTAACCTTAGGTGAGACTTTGATCTTATCTAGGGTTAATCACAAATTCCCATGGGCGGCGGAACCCATTTACCATTAGGTAGTCCGTATGATCGTTCTACCTCTAAAATGCCGGCTAACTAACTTCATGAAGCGCCCTCAGTAGTGACGTATTTGTGATTGGTTTGTTCTTTCAATTCCAAGCCAAGCAGAGTGACAATCATAATGATAATTATTATAATCCCTTCAATTTACTGGCTAAGTGTTAAATGTGTTTACGATTCTCAGGCATAATAAATTCTAATGTATTCGATCATCGCTTTATAATCAATCATCTAGGAATATGTTAATTTATTGGTAGTTTTATATCCGCCTGTGGACGAGCGTCGTTTATCATGTCATATGTGTATGTGTTTTTTTGTTATACATAATCGAAAATCATAACTAACTCCTAGACATGATTTTTCACTAATACCGAAAGAAGGATATGAAATTGACGGAAAACCCAACGATTATTTTTTTCCTCGTAGCAATTACAATTAATGATAACGTCACTAATTACACTATCGGTCACCCACCCAACTCCTGGCCGCCTTTATTGTTGCATAACTTTGTAGATTTGTATTTTTAAAGTATGGATGTAGCAACCCAGCATGCAGTCATCCGATGGTATGTGGCCACTGTCGCCGAAGGACATCTATTATCAACCCCAAATTAGAGCTGTCTTATCTTAGTTTACGCAAAAGTGCCTTGCTACCTTTGCGAACTATGTGGAACGCCTCAGTTAACCTCTCTTAAGTTAGTTAAGTTAGTAGTTAGTTAGTTAATCTCTCTTACCATAACCTTCACACTAAAACATAATGCAATAACACTGCTGTTTAGGCGGAATAAGATGTTGGAATAATACTTTCGGAGTCGAATCACAAAGTTTTACCAATTTAAACATAAGTCTCTGTTCTACTCTTTCATTGAGATGATATTATTTTCCTCTGCAAATTGATCAAGCCGCGGGATTAACATAGTTTTTTTATTATGGCCTAATCTAAAACTGGTTGTGAGAGTTTCGCTTGTCGAAACTGTTATGACGAGATTGTCGCTTCCTAATTAGCTTACGGTTTTTATAATTACAATAATCATCTAAAGTTAAATATTCAAAATTTTTCTTCCGTGTCGTAAACAAGTGGGTGACTTTTTGTGATTTTTAAACTAACCTTAATAATATTAATTTAGTCTGATTATTAAGAGTCAATTAAATACAAACCCCAGATACAATTAGAATCTTACTTAAGGTCGACCACAAATACTATCTCTGAGGGTAAGTGGGAACACTTTGGATAAGTATCCTTACCATATCCTTCAAACCAGAACACAGGAGCGTGTAACACTGCCATTAGGCAAAAAAAAAAACACAAATTTTTCGAACATAATATCCAGAAAAATTACCTACGGTACCTATATGTATTTTTTTCTAGCTTGTTGTTAAAATCAGGGGTACTTTAAAGTAGGTACATTATATTTACATTTGTATCATAAATCCATAAAATTCATAACACCTAGACGAATATTTTTAATGTAACATTTAAAGAGTTATTTTGCCGGGAATTAAACTTTTGATTTTGTATGTCTGACTAGTATGGTGAGCGTGATAGACACGTCGTATACATTCATAAAAGTATACAATATACAGCAATACATTTCTTTGATTGCCATTTATTTATACTTTTGTTTTTTTTCAGTAATGTATTTAAAACCTTTTTTTTAACTTCACATATTTGTTATATAAGCATGTCATGTATTGATTTTGGGATATCTGCTTATCCCTTTTTTAAAGCGGCACCAGGAATTCTCAGACGACCCGCGTGACGGACCGGTCACCATACCGGTCTGACACGCAGTGGGTCCCGAGTTCGATCCCTGGCCAGACAGACATCTGAATGATGAGTTTAGATTTCAGTTCTGGGTACGGGTGTATTCGTCTTCGTGTGTCCATGGCACCCATGACACAGGAGGAAATCCTACTATGAGGCTATGAGTGTTGAAAGCGTTTATGTTTATGTTTTTGTTTTCTAGAAGAATCTTATCTGGAGCTCATTACGTATCTGGTCAGAATCCTAACTGCTGTGCCACGATATTCACAATTACGTAAACTGATAAAAATATTTACATTTTATTTTAGGTTACGTTAAAATTATTTACTAATCGTGTATTTTACGTTTTGTTAAAATTATTTACAGACTGTCAATTGTACGTTACATTGACATTATTATTTACTGTATATTTTACGTAACGTTAAAATTATTTACTGACTGTTTGCCAGTCTTATTACTTTAAAACTTCAAGATTCACCGGTTAAACAATTTCCAGCGACTTCGCGTTTCAATGCTTCATATGGCGTGTCGGCTGTTAGGTAACTGTTGCTTCCTTCCTCGCGAGCACCGAGCTGTTACGACGTCCTTCCTCGTTAACAAAACTGTTTTGACCCGATTTTGTATTCCGCTTCTAATATTTTTTACTTAGATATTATACGAAACTCTATCTATCTATCTATATAGATAGATACGCAATATAATGTGGTATGAATTAATGCAGGCTGAATACTAAAAAACATTTTTCTCTGACATTTTTAGGGATGTACGGAAAATAAGGTACAAAGAAGGAAATAAGGAAAGGATGAAATTAAATTAATTGAAAATTAATTTATTAATTTAATATTGATATCACCGCAGTTTGACAGTTTATCAGGTGGTATGACCGGCACAGAAGGGTGAAGCCCGGCTCACTTACTTATTATATGAGGCGACCATCTTAGTCCTCGGTAGTGGCAACGTATCTTTGATCAAGTTTAGATAAAACTCCTGTTCTATATGAAGTTACTTACAGATGTCTATGGACAGTCACCACTTGCCATCAGGTAGACTGCATGCTCGTTTGCTTCATAGGTCTGATAAAGAAAATCAAACCAAAAAAGGTTCCACTCCTTTAGTGTCATATGTTATATTATTTACTTTATTTAATATTGCTAGTGTATGTTTTTAAAAACCTAAGTTATTTATAATTACTTCATGTCAGGAACTTTTTGCTGGTGCATCCATTTTAACGTCCTTTTCAGTTGCAAAAGTTCGTCGTTCAATGTCCCTGGTTTCCCTTTTGATAGCTGTCCGTAGATGCAATGTACGTCCTGCTGTTGCAAAATTTTGTGATATTGTCTTTCTTGAGTAATCAGAATATTTATTGCGTCTGAAAACTAGTACTGTCTAATTTCATTTAGACTGTGCTAGAAAAAAATAATCGTTCGTATTACGTGAGCACATGTATAATTAAATTAAAACAATTAATATTACCGACAAATTAGTGCTGACTGACCTGACAATGACTGATTTGTAGCTCGTTTTGTCTGCAAAATCATTAAAGGACTTTAATAAAGCATAAAGAATGAAATGGAGTAAGAATGTCAAAAACAAAATAAAATACAATAATTTAAAGACTTAAGGACTATATATTAAGGACCATAGATAGGGGGTCTCCCCTATTAGAAACAGAATGAAACGAAAAATTCCTTGAATAGAACATTTTTTTTGTTCTTTTTTAGCGACAAATTTCGGAGTCTATTTATTCCTGATTTCTCTTAGCATTAAATGAGAAAAATAAATTCGGATGTCGCTGTTTGACTTCAGCTTAATCAACCTATAGCTACTATGTACAGTGCATGGATAAGACTATTGACTTCGACAATTCAATAAGAACAAACTTGAAAAACAGATTTGTGGTAAGTACGGTATCGTAAAGTCGCACACGGTCTGCATTTCTTTATCCGCGGCGCGATAAGAATGTGTTTGTGCGGTGCGCCGCGTATCACTTTTTCTATTACAGCGCCACCAATGTAACAAAGGTTACAGAAATCTGTGGAGTTGCCTATTGCTGTAGTATTTTTAATGTTTGAATAATATACTTATTTTGAAATTTGATCACTAAACTTTTGTATATAAAATAAAATTGTGCGCGCAACTTTTTTAAAGGTAATTATTGAGTTAGTAATTATTTTAAGTGTTAAACTCTTTATGCATTTTATTGTTCGTTACAGCAAAATGAATAATAACCTGCCTTCATTTTTTTTAGAAATCTTCTTACTTTTTTTCGAATGGATTTTCGAGTAACTATTCAATTTTTAGAGACCTAAAGTGGCTGATATGTTATTCTGAAATTAAGTTAGTCAACAAAAAAACAATTCTAAACGTTATTTTTTTTACTTAACGAAGTGTATCGTAAAGTAAAAAAAAACATTAAAATATTTTAAATTAACACTGAACCACTGACTTTAAAGCCAAACCAATTTATTGCCAAACAAAATAAAGCAAACTAATGCGACTCCAGGCCACTCTTTTTCCCACTCAGGCCATCCGCCGTAGATTGTGCAACGTTTTGTGTGGCCACAGACCGAGACATATAAATATTTATGAGACGACTAATATACAATTTCTATGTATTATCTCGTATATAATGCAGGAAGTGGCAGTACTTGATTGTCTTAACGGTCACCTGCGTCGTCCGTTGATTTGGTCATATCACGTCGATCGCTTTGTCTTCTTCATTTAAAAATATAATTATGTCGTGTTTCCCGTAATGACTACGAGATCGTTCGCGGGGCTCTTTGAGTTTTTGTAACATTTTGAGAAGCTAAACAACTTTGCGTAGCTAGATCCGTTTTATATGGAAATTTAAATTGCGCTTTTTTATAAAAGAAGTAGGTATAAGTCTCTTAGTGTTTTTATTGAAGAAGCAAGCACTGTGCAGTTAATTCGATGGAAAATGGTCACCGTCTTCTATGGAAATTTTTAATCAACCCCAGGCTTGATGACACCTTTGAAGGTGGTAGAACTCTTTGTGGTTCGACTCCGGAAGCACCACCGGCAATCTTATTTCTGCCTAATAACAGCAGTGTTATGCGCTGTTGTGTTCTAGTCTGAAGGGTGTGGTAAGGGAGACATATTTTTCCGAGGCATTCCATCTTAGTCCTCAGGGGTAGAAACGCATCTGTGGCTAACCTTCGGTGAGACTATGATCTTACCTAGGGTTAATTACAGATGTCCATGGGCGGCAGTAGCCACTTACCATTAGGTGGGCTGCATGCTCGTTTGCTATTTCCAAACTATAAAAAAAACCTACCTAAGGCCGGCCACAGATGCCTTACTTTTGTCAAGGGCTAAGTTGGATCGTCTACTGAAAGTGCATCTTTTATCCCTTTAAACTAGAACACAGAAAGTGTTATAAAGTGTAAATACATGTGACGGTGATACAAATTACGAAAAGTTCTTTAAGCAATTAAACCATTTACATTATTGCTAAGTGTGCATGTAACATCTCACTCAATATTTCAAAGAATCATCATCTATTAGTTGAAACAGTCAAAGTTCTCAATGCCGACAAAGTGTTTGATTTGACAGCTCGATATGTTCCCTCCGAAGCTAATTAATAAGCAGATACAACCACTTAAGATAAGTAAAAATATTTTCATCCCGAAACTGCACCGGATACAGATTGTATCGGAATGACAAAGCTTGGCGCCAAGAAAGCTCTAAGTACAGTCATTCGAAAATCACCCGTAAAACTACACCTTAGAGTCATAAATTCCACCTACCATTCCCAAAATTATCCAGAGTATGTTTAAATTTTCAAAAATAAACCAAAAGACGTCTTCCTTAAGTCATAATATCGAAGGTGACCACTGTTTTGTATTTGTCAGCAGTTTGACAGCACTCTTGCAATGATAGAGCAATTCCAACCTCGAACCCGGGACTTAAGGTTCAAAATGAAGCTAGGTCTTCAATCTGAAGTACCGCAATCAGAATCTGTGGTCGCTTCTAAAAGCTTCGGTTGAGTGCAGGTGGTATGACTCCTGTGTCGCCGAAAATAAATAAATTGGTCATTTTGGAGATAACTTTATTTATGGGTACACGCTTAGGTACTTGATCTTAAGTTGATTTTACTGGTAGTGCTCACTCTAATCTGGTGTTTATCTACATAAGTATCAATGATTACGATTGGCTTTTAAATGTATTCGAAGGAACCCTCCATAGTTCTCCAACCATACTCTCGAAGGAACCCTCCATACTCTGGAGTTCTATACTCACTTTTATTTCCGCCTAGCAATGGTTGTGGGATTTTTTAGTGATTTGATTCACAAGGTAATATCTATACTAATATTATAAAGCTGAAGAGTTTATTTGTTAGTTTGAACGCGCTAATCTCAGGAACTACTGGTCCGATTTGAAAAATTTTTTCGGTGTTAGATAGCCCATTTATCAAGGAAGGCTATAGGCTATATATCACTACGCTAAGACCAGCAGGAGCGGAGCATCAATGAAGAATGTTTCAAAATCGGGTTTTTTTTTTAATGAGAGCTTCCGCTGCATGCGCTGCGTAAACGGTTAAAGTTTCGTAAAAATTATGTATGACGG
>MOOZ01000317.1:61141-74431 GCA_002930495.1 Cecropterus lyciades
AGAAAACTGTCAATGGAAATAACAAAAGTGTTTATGTCGACAATTGCAAAGTTCCGTAATAAAGAAGTAGATTTGATATCTATTTATCGAACAAGCCAATCTAATACCATTCGGTCACCTGCTATTTAAATTCGGAATGTGATCAACTCATGAGTCACATATCATGCGTTCCGTTTCATCAAATCCTGAGTTGGCAAAAGACATGAGTTCGATTAAACAAAAAAATATATAAAAAAAAAAAACAAAAATGCAACCGGTAGTAGTCGGTTGCATTTTTGTTAAAAAAGTATCCTGAATACTTTTTTACTGTTGTCAATTAGGTATAGTGATAAAGGAAGCAATGCCAGTTCCCTGTGAAACGATAATTATTTACAAGAAATGACACGTAATAGTCCACATTTTGAAAATTATTGAACAAATTTTGATGAAACTTCCCTAAGTTGATGTTAATATCATCCGATCAATGGTTAATATCAAGCGAAATACGTGAAAACACCAATATATGTTTGTACAATTATTTGGAAGAATGGATCATCAGAATTATGTGAAAATAGTGCACATCCTACGTTTTCTTAACCGACTTCTTATTTATTTACGAGCTTTGTTATTTATAAAAAATCCACAACTTTTGCATAATTGTGAACGAAGTTCGACCACTAGGCGAGAACTAGTTAGTATACTTAGATTATTGCAGGTGTAAAAACCTTTGTGGTTCGACACATATCTCTGCTTAATAGTGCACGGTACATATATTTCTGCCTAATAGTGCACGCTACATATATTTCTGCCTAATAGCACAGTGTTAAGCGCTGTTGTGTCCTCGTCTGAACAACTTCTTAAAGGTCATACTCACCTGAGGCGTTATAACATAGTTCTCAGGGGTAGAAACGTTTCAATGGCCTACATTAGGTAAGACTAAAAATCTGGACTTAATGACATGTCTATGCTACAGACTAAATATATACAGTCGATTAGAGATGTCCATAGGTGACAGTTACCATCATTAGATGCTCGTTTGATACTTCTATATTACAAAAACTCCTTTCTACAGTCATTACCGCTTCTCATGGTACGTTGGTACAATTTTAGAAAGGTCGCATGTGTGACCGCGAATTGAGGAAAAGATGTTACAATTACCGACAATGTAGCAACGCGTTTCGTAATGTCCAGCGAATGCCTTAAGCTAGACAATTTTATAAATGACCGATCCGTCTCTTAATAAGTGCGGAGAATTATTGGTTCGTTGCAGGGTACCGTGAAAAATGAAAATTAGTATTTTTTGTTTTTATGTTTTCTTTCACATATTTTTATTAATACAAATTATTGGACAGTTTGTGTAACACTTCTCTGTCAGTAAAAATAATTTGAATAAAGAAATGATTTTTTTAAGGTCATACTTATAATACATACTTTTGTATTTTTGTAACAAAAATGTTATGAAATAAAAATATAATGAAATATTGCTAATTGTATAGGTATAGTGGGAACGAAGGTGACAAACTTATAAGTCTACTTATTATGACAGTTTAATTATAATTTTATTAAGTACCTACCTAATTAAGTACTTGCATTCCGGTGTAAGACCTCAGGTGATCACTTACCTTCAGATGACTGCATGCTTTTTTATTACTTCTATGACTTGCGAAAAAAATTGCACGTTATTATTTTAGGACTCATCTGGGCCTTTTATTACAATGGAACACAATAAAATATTTCGAACAATCCAAAGTTGACTATTGTTATATTAGAAAGTATTCTACAGAACCCAATATTTTTTTTTATCGAGCTCTTGACCATTTTTTTGTTAGCCAACGACTTGGATTCACACGGCCTTTTGCGACATTCAGATTTCGTAGATGTAGAGCTAAGTACAGATAAGAAAGGGTTTTGTTCCAATTTGAAATGCGCTATTGTTTCGAGACAATCCGATATGCTGATGAGATTGTGTCGTTTTTATTTGCATAACGTTCATCTGTGGATATTTAAATTTGGTGTTGTTGTTTTAATTGTTATCATTTTTGAATGGTAGTAATTTGTCTGTGGTAATATTTCTTATAACTTTGTTTTACTTTGAAATTTTCAAGGACTTTATTTATATGAAAATTCATGTTTGATTTAATTCCGTTTTTTTTATTTTATTTTTATTTTTAAACATTTGGCACGTGATAATGTTGCCAAACAGTAAAGTTTGAGTTTAATAGGTAAAAATCATAAACGATTGATTGATTTGGAATAAATGAATGGTTTACCAAAGCCTTTATACCTTTTTAAGTAGTAGGATAGATTCGTTTTCTGTAGTACTTAAACATTTAAACAAGAACCCAGAAAAATATTCGTATACTATTTATTGTTATTATTTATGTTTAACATCAAACAGTTTAGCATTACACTTCGATTACGTAATCCTTAGTTCAATTATTTAAACCTGCAATGTAAATAAATGCTGTATGTCTTTGATCACTTCCTAGTTTCTTATTTCCTGACAGAGAAACTTCGTCAATCATAAGGTTAAAGGTGTCAATGGGTTCTTATCTGTGTATCTGTTGGTTTTGAATTTTGATTAACCAATCAATCAACTGAGCGTAAAGCACAGATGATATGCGGTGTTGGTGCGAATTGTTTGCCATTCAAATTTTAGTCTGGGAATCTTAGTTATCTTACAGTTATTGCATGTTTAGTTGATTAGGATTTCTTTTTGGTGCCTAGCAATCTGTCTAGCTGTCTGTTTGTGTGTTGAAATAATCAATTTGCTTCCAGATTTAATGATTTGACGTAGTATCGTGTCTAAGTGCGTTGCTACTAAATTATCGATAAGGTGCACGAAGCTTTTGTGGTTCGACAATTTTTTTTATATATATATATGGACGTAGTAAACGAGCATGCAGGCCACCTGATGGTAAGTGGACACTGCCGCTCAGGGACATCTGTGATCTATTTCAGAGATCTGAGTCTTACCTGAGGTTAGCCACATTGCTACCCTTGAGGACTAAGTTGGAACGCCTAGGATAAGTATATTAGACCAAACAGATTGGAATACAGCAACGGTAAACTAAATTCAGCTGTTCTAAGGCAGGAATAGGTTGGGGGTGGTGCCGCCTAAAAACACCGCAAAGTGTTCTACTACCTTCAAACAGCTGCGTTGTCAAGAACAGCAACTTATCCGTGACTAACCTCAGGTCTCTAATCTTATCTGGGGTTGATTACAAATTTGGATGACCCACGCCATGGGTGGCAAGTTCATTTGCTACCTTAATATTATGAAATGTCCTTAGGGTTGCATAAATATTACTACCAACTGTAACTAAAAAGGACGAATGTTCATATAATGCTTTTAATTTTTCTAGGCATTTAATAAGTTGTTCTAAGTTAGCAACAAGTACATAATATATTGTTGTAAATAACCCGATAAAAAAAAAAACCAAAAAAGGAAACTAGTATACAGGAAAATTGTTATGATATTTCCCAGTAATTAACAATAGGATTAAATAGATCAGAACAAATGAAGTCATACATATCGAAGATGGTTATCAATTCTATCCAGCCGTGCCATGACGACAATTCATTTGAATTTTCTTAAGGATAACCCTTGTCTCTGTCGTGACCTAACTTTGTACTGAGAACCATTCGTAATGTTGCAACAAAAAGTTCAGCAAACAACATTAATAGGAAATCAATTAAAAGTTCTCACAGCGTCGGCACTTGGCAGTGACTTGGTGCCGCCCAAAAGTAGAAATAACAAAGTATAGATCTCGCAAAAATATTAATTAAAGTATTATTATTTTATTCTTGTTTTGCAGTATTATGGGCTATTATATTCTGTTGGAGATAGTTTGTAACGTAGAGCACGCATGAAAAATTCCAGCTCAGTTTATAGGAATCTTACAAAGTTTAATGTAGCCGGCCTTAGGTAGAAACCTTATTGTAGCATAAGAGTAATTGGAAATATATTTCATTTTATTAAAAGAAAACTCGTCCAAGAGCATTATCTGAACACCGCTACTGTCTCTTAATCATCTATAATTTTATTCTATATAGTATGTTTTTAGTTTATAGTATAATATAGTATGTGTATAGTGTGTATTTATTATATATATATGTATGTATTTATAACTTCGGATATTATATACTATGTAGTATTATTATTTCTTTCTTATATTACTACCTACCGCAAATTTTCTAGCCACCCAGGATTGACTGGTAGAGAATGCCATCAGGCATTAAGTTTGCCCTATTGTATCTTTTAGTTTTAGAGGTGCAATAAATAAATAAATAATAAATAAAAAAACGATCGAATACATAATAGATTTAGCATCATACGTGCTATGATTTAAATAGTTTAAATCAGGTATATTTTTTTTATTTTAAAAATATACCTAATATATAAATTGACGTATAATAACTAAATTGATGTGTTAATGTAATAAAAACTCATTAGAGACTTGCTTTTTTTAATATTTTTAGATCTTGAATTATTTATTTTGAATCTATAACTTTCCTAACTCTACAACCTCAAATCACGGCACGACACGAAGGTTGCGTCAAAGTTCTCTACTGATGGATTGAAACAATGACGTCACGATCACTCGTCAACCTCATATGCAATGACATAGCGTGAGTTGATAGGCTTGAACTATGGGGTCACCGAGAGTATAGCGTGACCCCCCATGAGTGCTCGAAACGATGATAATCTTAACCTAGAGATGTGCAATGGTGTGTACGAGTAATGGATAAAGCCTTTTTTCATTCCTGTAACCTTCACACATCATACATACATAAATCACAACCCAGTATCTCTCATCACTGCTTTTTTAAGGCATGGCCAAGTCAAGGTTCGTATAGGGAGGTACCACCACCACACCTTTCCACCTTCCACCTTCCACCACATTCTATCGTGAAGTACTCCTTGAGTTTTGGTTTGATGGGGTTTGCTGGCTTAATTTCATACGAGACAACCATCTTAGCTTCTGTATGAATGTGCTTACAAATCTCTAAGGGTGGCATTGGTTACTTTTCGTCAGGTGAGCTATATGCTCGTTTTTTACTTCCATATTATAAATAAAAGCTTATAAAAATGTATAGCGACAACAGAAATAATCTGTGAAAATATCAACTATCTAGCTAGCACGGTTCATCAGATAGGTACAGCTTGGTGACTGACGAATATATGGACAGCAGAGTCTTAGTAATAGGTAGTCTTAAAAATATAGTATTAGGTACTTATAATAGCCATGAATCACAAAAATCTATGCTTAGTACATGGCTTCACGTTATTATAGATTGACATAGCGCGTTCACGTACGCTAGGATCCGATGTACGTAATATAAATACAACAGATATCATCTACAGAAATAATAACAAAAGCATGACATACCTAGCTTAAACATAAACATAGATCATGGAAATTAGAAGGTACTAGAAGTACCTAAACTCGTAAACTCATTCTGTTAACTGGTTCAATCTCTACGATTTCCAAAACACAACGGATTTTCGGTCTCAGCGCCCATGGACTGGATCCGCAAGTAACTTCATTAAGAATAGGGGATCTATCTGAATCAATCGCAGATGTGTACTATGCGTATGCTAGTCTCGAAGGTTTAGATGATCGCCTCTTATGAAATTGAGCCAATTTGTCGTGTAAGGACACGATAATTTCTTTCTTTCTTTTCTACACTTATAGTTCTTGCTCTAGCATGGACACATCATCACATCCACGAAACTGAAAATAAACACCCAGACCCAGAAAATAAATTTAAATAAATAAGTGGCAAATAAACTGTTGTTTATTTTCCATTTATTTATTTTATGTTACTCAAAGCAAATATTATTATTATGCGTATCAGCTATCAAGCAATATTATTATAAACAGCTCGATAAGTTAATCTTACGTTTATTATATTAATAGTACTTTTGATGGATAAACTTATCAAAATATTTTTTTGATGTCACTACCCGCAGGCTATGCGATGCAAACAGAAATCTATGTCAAGAGCGCTAACATTTATGGACATTTTCGATTTTATTCCAACCGCCATAAGGTATCTACGAGTATGCATTATCTGCTAATATGAGCAAAAATGAGTGCGTGATAAGACCTATTATAATAATGTCACGATCGTTGGCATTATACATTACGTAATGAGCAAATTATGGTCCTAACACATTATTTTATACGAGGGTCCCGCGGTTTAATTTTTAACCGACTGCGTCAGAAAGAGGTTAATATTTTTCGAGCGCATGTATTATGTATGTATGTTTGTTTTTTTGTTTATTTGTTTGTTTGTTTGTTTGTATGTATGTCTATTTCTTTGGCACGCGCTACAGCCTAAACGGCTTGACGGATTGTGACGTATGACATATCATTAGAATCGTCTCAGTTAGGAAAGTGACATAGACTGTATGATTTTTAAAAATGGTGCCTGGAAATAGAGGGAAAAGCGAGTGAGGGACGATTTTTTACTATTACGACATTATGGGTATCAAATGAAAGCTAATAAATAGACCAATATAAAAATATCTATATTATAATACATTTACTTGACTATTTGGACAAAAACTCATATAAACATTAAATTACATATCTATCATTATGAACAAATAATTCCTTTTAAGCAGTCTGGTTCTGTTTTTAATGATGTTACTAGTTAAAAGTACCGACTTCAAATTGGAATAATTTTAGATGAGATTGATGAATCAAATAAAATAAACGGATTGAGATGAAAAGATGTTTAATGATATAAACGCTTTAAATGCTTTCTTCACTCATAGCCCCACAGTAGGATTTTCTCCTGTGTCGTGGGTGCCATGGACACACAAAGACGAATACACAAACACCCAGACCCAGAACAGAAATCTAAACTCATCATTCAGACGTCTGCCTGGCCGGGAATCGAACCCGGGACCCACTGCGTGTCATACCGGTATGGTGACCGCACCACCACGTGGGTCGTCAAATAAAATAAAAGCAGTATGTTACCAAATATCTTTTACCTTAACTATATACTTTTTTTTTCACTTTTTAATTAAGTTAAGTGGTTTTTATTTGATACGATTTCATAAATATGTACAAACAGACAAAAAATAAAAAAAATATGGAAATTGATATTATTTGTTCTCAGTCTTCCAAACTATCTTTTTGCAAATATATTTGATGTTTCGACTCGGGGAACTTTCATGTTTATTATATTATTGGATAGTTGCGACTTTCGATGAATAATTTCTAACACAGCACAAAATATATACTTTCAATGCTACGAAAGATATATGGATACACAACATCGCACGATTTAAGTATTTCCAATAATTACAATTAAATAGGTTATGCAGGCATCAACGAAATCAGACGATTTTACTTTCGTTTATTAGTGTGTGCGGAAAAAATATAAATATTTGCATATAATCTTTAATGAATAATTAGTCACAATTTATAAGGTGGTAGAACTCTTGGTAGTTCGACTCCGGAAGTACCACCACAACATCTTTCTGCCTAATAACAGCAGTGTTATGCATTACTGCGTTCTGGTCTAAAGGGTGTGGTATGGGGTATGGTATATACTTATTCGAGGAATTCTAACTTAGTCCTAAGGACCCTAAGGCGTAGCAACGCATGTGTGACTAACCTCAAGTAAGACTATGATCTTATCTGGGGTAGATTACAGATGTCCATGGGCGCCAGTAGCCACTTACTATCAGGTGGAATACAGTCCACCTGGTTTTCTATTTCCATTTCAAAAATATATACCTTTTGGCAGTTAGTATCCCCAGAAAACTTACAATGTCAGTTGACACTTAATTAGTCATACCTACCTTTCAATTTGGGATGGATCATTACAATATTGATTTAAGGCTGAAATTTTTGACTGGTGTTTTTTTGAAGTCAAACCTATTTTATGAATTCTACTTGCACTAACAGAATTGAAATAAAAATTAATTCTGAGATTTACCATACCCTTCACATTTATTATCTTTGTACGAGTAGGTAGGTACATGACACGGCAAAAATGTTGAAACCTAACAAAAGAACAAACCACTCTGTTTACGCAAACGTTTTCAACATGCCAAAACATAATCAAATTAATCAAACTGATACATGATCTAAATATTCGTTCTCCAAAAACAAATTGACAAGTCCGCATTGCACGTGAACTGTGTCAAATGTAATTGAAGAGCTTGTAACCACTTTGACCCCGTCAAACAAAAATTTTCGTCAAGATTTTATCTACAAAAACATGACATTTCGAATCAAGCGACAAGTATTGTTTAAAGGCCTCACCGCTCGCTGGAAACCAACACATATGATATCGAAAAGAACCTTATTCACTTCGGATAAGTTTCTTATACTCTTGTTAGGGCAGAATCAGAATAGTAGCCATTAGCCGAGAGAACACACGTTCAGAAATGGTAAAAAAAGGCCGAAATATGATTAATAGGACGGCGGTGCAAGTTGGGTTGTGATTCTTTTCATTTGACAGATTGTCTCGGCTCTCTGACCCAGCGCCCCGCCGAGACAGTAATGATGTTGTCATTGCTCTTTTATGGCCAAATATCGATATCGAGGGGATCAAAGAACAAGAGGATACTAATACATTTAAAATCTTTGCATAGTCGTAGTTTGAAAAGAATCTAATCAGAGTTTCCGTAGTGAAATAAGCATTTATTATAAAGATAAAGAAATAGGAAGGACATCTTGCCATTCAACTTATTAATTTACGTAGTATAAGTAGGTTAATCTATATTATGATAACCACATAACATTTGCACCGACCGAATCATAATACAAAATACCAGGAATAATCAGAAAACTGGATGACTAGGAACTTTCTGTACTTAAATTAATAGAAGAAACTTATTTTCAATACAAATTAAATTGAAACTGTAAACAAACAAAGTCTCTTTATATTCCTGGATGTATCGATACTTTCACCTGCATTTCCCCAGCTCTATCCACGAGGTCGGCTGAGATTGCTCTCAGCACGAGACTGTCCTGCGTCGGCGCTCGTTCGCGACGCTTTGACATCCCGACGTGTACCCGCAAAATTACAAATACACCCCACAATAATACCACTAACCCTCAATCTCGCTCACATAAGGACGATTTTTCAATAATGACGGAACATACAAACGCAAATACAAGAGCCTGTCATTTACCAACAAAGTTATAGGAACGTTCCTTTAAACTCCATGACCATACGTAAGGCTGGAGTAATAGCGACCATTTTTCAATACCAACACTTCATGTCATATGTAAATAGATGAATGACAACGTTCGTCATACGCTGATAGACGGCCGTGTGAGAGTATGTGATGTTTTTTCCTCTTTGAATGCGCAATATGAAGATATTGATTAGGTATTTCGTGGGGTTCCAAAGTGATGCATTCCTGACATTGAAGATCGTTGACGAAGGAACGTGAAATAAAACAAAATATTAATTTATGACTTTTGATTGCCGTCACTGTGAATTGTGGATTGCTAAAGTTGATTTATTGGCAAGTATGATGAGAAGAATGGTATTCTGCACGATCAATGATTTAGGGTATTAGAACAGTGCTTAGAGGCAATGACTGGTACCTGGTAAAACTAATTCCTAAACTTTTTTCTTTTAGGAAAATGAGGAAGAAACGATGGAAGAATGTATTGAAAAAAGAATCAGGAATTTTGCAATGCCCTACAATTGGGGAGATCTAACGTTTATTATGGATTAAAGGAGGCATAAGCGGATTATGTACTTTTTCATTGTTATTGGTATTGAGTGCATACTTTCTGGTCCAATTAACAGAAGACGAGAACACATCTTCAAGTAAAAAAAAATCCTTCACGTATTGAAGTACAATGTATGATACGCGATTGACGTCATCAAATAAAGGTTAACGGATCAATTATACTAAATACGCACTAATGATGACATTCATTCACAATTCCGTCAACCACAATGATCATTACTTCGCTCTGGAGAATTCAAAGTATCCGAGCGGACAGCGGCCAGACCTGTCGATCACGTCTGTCCCATGAATTTTATATACCAGAGACACCTTTCACGGAGGCGCCATTATATTCAAACTTCCCTGAACAAGACGTCAGGGAGATTTAAATACGTCTTTCTCACATGGTGTGGCTATAAAAAAAGCGAATTTCATAACAGATTTCTTTTGTTGTACGTATTGATTGTGCTAGGCCGAAGTTTCGATAAAAAATGGAATTTCAATATTCTTATACATGTACACCTAACATACAAAACAGTTTAATTGAAGTTTAAAGCGTACTCGTGGTTGATACTTTGTAAATTAAAAAAATGAAACATGTGTTTAATAACCTGTTGCAAATAATTTTGCTAATTCTCTAGTCACAATCTTTAGCTTTTTTATAAAAGACTAAACAACAAGTTTTACTTCTGTCCATTGATCTATTAATTATTATCTTTGTACATAATATTTCATCCAATTTTCTCCAACGACTTTTATTTCTTTTATTCTTAATTCTGTTTATTTGTCATCCACTGTACTCATTTTGATATCCGCGGTTTTGCTGACCCTACCTCCACTCCAGAAACAATCGCGCGGTGGTCGCTCCTCTGTGCCGTCAATCGCATCATTAATGAAGTGTTGGGGCTGATGTGTGACGCCAGCGTATCATTCATTAGCCGCTCTTCATCCGCGACACTGAAGCGCCGTTCGATGCCCGATTGATGCACAATGGACGATTATTCAGAGCGATTGTGGAGTTTTCATTGTAATTCCTTCGATGTGACTTTGTCGCTTTATTTATTAGACTTTGCTAGCCTCCTAATCAGGTTTCATTAATCCAATTGGAGGGGTGTTTATTTAATTATAGTAAAAGTCGGTGGCCTCTAAATTGTTGTCATATGTACACATATGTGACGAAATATGACTAAAGACTGTTATAGCATTTCGCAAATTGAAATAACTGAACGTTGGTTTTCTTATTTTTTATATTTAGTTTGGAAAATGTATTTTTAAACAATGTATGTTTTAAGTATTGTAAATTTTGTTTTATGTTTATATATTATATAGTAGGTTTGAAATTTGTTACTGTCTTTATCTTTTACTTGCATAAATAACTATTCTAATATATTATTCGATCAGAGTAGTTTACCTGTGAAAGAGTAACAAACATACATACATCCTTACAAACCTTCGTTTTTATGATATTAGTAAGATTAAAAAACATTTCAGAATTACGTATATTTAAGAATGATATGTATCCAGTAATTTAAAACGGAATAGATTTAACAGGAAATATATTTACATAAAAGTGATCTAGCAGGTCGTAGAACCTTACGTAGTTCCGGAAGCACCACCGCGATGCTTATTTCTGCCTAATCAGACTGTGTAACGCAAGTTTTGGTCTGAAGGATGTGGTTAGGTGATATATAAATATTTCATGTGGCATTTCAACTTAGTTCTCGGTAGTAGCAATGCACCTGAATCTGACCTCAAGACTTAAATCTTACATGGGGTTTATTATATTATGAAGGATAATTTACAAAGGGTAGTAGTGACCATTTACAATCAGGTTTGATCTTTAAATCTTACTGTACAATATTATACATTCGAAATTTTTTTGCAATGTTTGTGTCACGCAAAAACTAATGGGTTGATTTCGCTGAAATTCGGGACACTAAGTGTATGATACCTATTCAGATATTTGACGACCCGCGTGGCTGAGCGGTCACCATACCGGTCTGACACGCAGTGGGTCCCGGGTTCGATCCCCGGCCAGACATACGTCTGAATGATGAGTTTAGATTTCTGTTCTGGGTTTGGGGGTTTGTGTATTCGTCTTTGTGTGTCCATGGCACCTACGACATAGGAAAAAATCCTACTGTGGGGCTATGAGTGTAGAAAGCGTGTATGTTTTATTCAAATACTCATTACTATGGTGAACGTTGCAAGTATTACCTATATAAAGAAGTGATATAACGTTTTAATAGCAATGAAGATTAAATCCTTGAATTACCTTTCATTTGCAATAGATTTACGGCCATTATATTATTAGTCAATTACAGTTATCGCGAACAGGATTGTCAAGAATGATAAATGGGAATCGTTTTGTTTGTACCCAAATCTAACGGATCTCTATCTCATCTCGATAGGCGAGTCGCCCATGTTGCATAAATCCTATTGTTGGATAAAATTACGATAAACAATCGCTAAAATGAAATTTAACGTTTATAAATAAGGCTTGTTGTTTATAGAAGTGGTGTGCGCGAACAAATGCCATTTCTTTTTTATCGCATTGAAGTTGCAAGTGAGCAGGTAGTCCACCTGATGGTTAGTAGCCAATGCAGCCTATAGTTGTAGACTAGGGGTTCTATCTGAAGTCGACCACAGATGCGTTGCTACTCCCGAGGACTGCGATGAGCCGACAACCACGCCCTACCACCGAAACGCCAAAACCTCTTTACGTTAGAAATAGGTGTGGCAGTGGTACCTTCCCGATCAAACTTCACTGATTCTACCACCTGGCGTCCGCGCGAAACATTTATCTGTTTTACGACTAACACTGTTGTTGAAGGTGCATAAAGAGCTGTTAGGCCATGACCTTATCTTTTTATTACAGACGTGTGTTGTATGTTCTACCAAGTTTAGAACGGTGAGTGATGTGACGATCTCTTTCACATGGTGTCTTCATCACTCTCCCTTCACCACATCACTCGCCGAAGGATGAGATTTCATTCACATCGCCTGGATTCATGGCCGTTCTTCGAGTTAAGTTTGCATGATCATTTGTGCCACGAACATGCAGGATATGAAATGAAGTTCTTTACGAGGTATTCTCAGAATGTTATCTCATTGAGCTTGTAAAGAATGGTGTAAAATGACCTCTTTAAGGCCAGCGATACATAAACGACTCTTTTGTTTGTTGCACATTATCACTGGCGACAGTGTCTGCTTTCTATAAGGTAATCCGACTGCCTTAACTCTAGGTATAATACTAGAAAATAGGCATGCAGTCTAACTGATGTTAACCACCGCTGTTCATGAACTTGTATATCCCCAGATAGAATTTGAGTTCTACCTGAAATCGGATGCGTTGATACCCCTAAGGACTTAATTGGCATGCCTAATGTGTTTCTCTCCTTACCACACCGTTCAACAGAAAACAGCAACACTTGGTAATTTAGTGTAGAGTTAGACTTTTATGCCTAATTAATTTAACTTAAAAATAAGATTTTTCAAATTTGTTTTTAACACCGCCCTAGTGTAACGTCACCTTAACTGGCTCCGGATGCTGTGATAACGAAAGTCATACCTGTCCTCTACCATTAAGATAG
>MOOZ01000317.1:86621-99345 GCA_002930495.1 Cecropterus lyciades
TCATCATTTAAATTTCTGTCTGGCCGGGGATCGAACCCGGGACCCACTGCGTGTCAGACCGGTATGGTGACCGCTCCGCCACGCGGGTCGTCACAAATGAACAAATTTATTAGTTTTTAAATATATGTTTCATCAGCAGTATCGATGAAGATGAAATGTATATTCTGGCAGCTCTATCCACTACCGGCTGTGACGTGTCGCCAATTACCTTCCAGCGTATTGCCTCGGTCCGAGTCAGCTCCCATCATTTACATAATAACGCCTTGTATGGTATGGTATGGTACAAGGTACAAGAGCTTGCGGTTATCATAATTATGCGTGGAGAAGTCGAGACACATAGGTAGATCTTGTACATAAAATAACGTTATAAAATTCAAAAGATAATTTATTATTTATTTATGGTCACCATACCGGTCTGACAGGCAGTGGGTCCCGGGTTCGATCCCCGGTTAGACAGACATCTGAATGATGAGTTTAGATTTCTGTTCTGGGTCTGGTTGTTTGTGTATTCGTCTTTGTGTGCCCATGGTATCCACGACACAGGAGAAATTCCTAATGTGGGGCTATGAGTGTAGAAAGCGTTTATCGTGTTTTTTATTTATAAACATAGGTATATCATAACGGCCTGTATTTGTCTAAATGTAAATGATGATNNTTATCGAGGAAGGCTATAGGCTATATATTATCACGCTAAGACCAATAGGAGCGGAGCACCAATGAAGAATGTTTCAAAATCGGGGTTTTTTTTTTCTAATGAGATATAAAATTTGGGTTAAGGTATGTCACGTTACATTTCTTTTAAACGCGGGTGAAACCGCGAGCTCAGCTAGTCGTCTATAACTTGCACCGCCACACTGATATTCTAATTCTGAACAGTTTCCCTTTAAAACGCCGAATATTCGACATTAGACAGATCGCAGATAACTGGGCAATGGCCGCATTGTTCTAAGTCCTCTGTTATTACGTATATCTCGTTTTTATATCTATATTTACGAGTTCTATCAGTCATTGTTTTTGATTTTATGAGATACGGCTTGGTTTTGTGAAGAATATTTTAAGAATAAGAAGTATAGGGTTGTGGTATTTTCTTCTGATAATTTCGAAGTTTTGAGTTTTTTGGAAATAGCATTCAAATATAATTAGGATAAGTTACAAAAATGACATTTGCATTTTTTTTAAACATAGCATACATATTTGAAGGTAGACTCTTTGTGGTTCAACTCCGGAAGCACTACCGCCACACCTATTTCTGCCTCATAACTGCAGTATAATGCGCTGCTGTGTTCTTGTCTGAAGGGTGTGGTAAGGGAGACATACTATTCCGAGCCATTCCATCTTAGTCCTCAGGGGTAGCAACGCATTTGTGGCTAACCTTAGGTAAGACTTTGCTCTTACCTAGGGTTGACTACAGATGTCCATGGGCGGCAGTAGCCACTTACCATCAGGTGGACTGCATGCTCGTTTGTTACTTCCATACTATAAAAAAAACTAAAAAACGAGTTGAAAATAAAAAAATATCTTACATTATTTTATCGCTGAGTATGAGTGAACATCTATCATAATCATTCGCTTGTGATCATACCGTGCTTACCGCATTGTGATTTCCTTTTGATCCAGTTATGTACAATGTATAGGTGTATAACTACATTGTATAGGCTGTAGCTAATAACTTTGTGATCTAATTGGCGTTGGACATATTTATACACAATAAAAAGCGTGTTTCTGTACGCACGTAAGAACACTGGTGGATACAGACAGGCTAGAGAGCTGAAACCCCCTAAGATCTAAATGTAAGTAGATGCTTAAGTCCATCCGTCACACGGCAAGTTTACAGAAATAGGACGACCCAATCTTCCGCTTCTCTCAAACTTACCTCTAGCTTACCTCTGTTTACCAATCTCAACAAAAATCCTGGATCCGCCAGTGTCTTAGAAGTTGTACTTCTTTAAGTTTAATGATAAACTATTTGTTATCTTTTCAGACTAATTCTAACCTGAAGTTCTGTTATTATTTTTAAATTCACCTGGAGCCAATGTTGAATAAATAAAATTTATTCAATTCAATAATATTATTGTTAAAAAGGAACATTCACTAAATCGTAGAAATTATTTACGCGAATATTAAATTTAAGAGAATATTTCAAAAATCAAATACTTAAAATCAATTACACACCTTCCGGACATAGCTCCCCACTCTTTACGCCATTGTACTGCTCGTACTTCTAAAATGTACAATCGAGTACATAACAAATTGTGTAGCGCATGTCGAAACGGTATGTCTTTGCAACGCTGGACAGTCGCGCTCATTAAATCTTGCCGCTCTGTTACCCGGTGTCCATCGTATTGTGTAGCGGCACATATAACTGGACTGAATGGAGCACATTCGTATCTGTCTTTGCTGCAAGTAAGACATTTATGTGTCACGATTGTACAGTCGGGTACGGTATGAATTTAATTCAGTTTTTTTTTTTATTTTATATCTTTTTTATTTTTTTATTTTAGTTGACCATTTTATTTTTTTAATTACTTTGGTGCAAGTAAGACATTTATGTGTCACGATTGTACAGTCGGGTACGGTATGAATTTAATTCATTTTTTTTTAATATCTTTTTTATTTTTTTATTTTAGTTGGCCATTTTATTTTTTAATTAAGTATTAATAAAATAATACTAAAAATAATAATGATACAAAATTGTTACGACAAATCTGTTTAGATCCAATATATTTTAACCGAATCAATCATTTACGCTCTTAATTAAGTTTAAAAAAAACAGTTACATATTCGACATACTATACTTATAACGTACACATTATGTATGTTTGTATGATCACTTCTTTTCAAATACGATTGAACAAATTTATGGGGATTTTGATAACAACATTTTTTGATATAAACTTTAAATTTTACACAGGTATGACTGCGGAAGTCTTAATACTTTCGTGACATTTTACGCACAGTGTTTTTCTACAAAGGGTGTAAGTACTGGTTTCGTATACATATTACAACACAAACAATAAACAAAAAATCATCCCAAGGCTTTCCTAAGGTCAATATTAATCTAATGTCAATTCCAACTAACATCAATTAATCAATGAATATCAAAGTTGAATATAATAATTACTGTGGGCATTGCTTACAAATTGTTCTGTGAATCGCATCTCTATTTTTATTACTCGCACGAAGTCGTAGTAAAATAACAATGTTTTATTTATAACAACAAACATTCAAATCATGAAGTAATCAATTGCATATGTGAATGGAAGATATAATATTTAGAAATGACGAGCGGGTTACGGAGTTTCTGTATGAATTTGCCATAAAAGGTCCCGAGTTCGATTCCCGGCTAATAGCTTTTGGATTCTAGTTTTGAATGTGAGTGTTTATGTCTGTATAACACGAGACATTGCATCTTAGTGAGGTGTACCTATTCTAGTAAAGAGAACGTCATTTTTCAAAATATGAAAGTAGTAATCGAGGATATAGCCCACTTAATGGAAAGTGGCCACTCCCACTTTTGAAGGTGGTAGAACTCTTTTTGGTTCGACTCCGGAGGTACCACCGCTTAATCTATTTCTGCTTAGGCAGAAAACTGTTATTAGTAACAGCAGTGTTATGCGCTGTTGTATTGTGGTCTGAAGGGTATGGTAAGGGTAGCATCTGTGGTTAACCTTAGGTGAGACTTTTTATCTTATTTGGGGTTGATTTCAGATGCACATGGGCGGCAGTAGCCATCATTACCATTAGGTGGGCAGCATGCTCGTTTGCTACATCCATACTTTAAAAAAAAAAGCTATGAGCGTCAATCCTAGATATAATTTGAACCCTACTTAAGGTCGGAAGCAGATCTGTTACTACTTCTGAGGACGAGATATTAGTCTAAAGCTATCACGGTTAAAGAGATACAGTCTGGTGACAGACAGACGGGGGTCTCGTTTTTACTTTTTGGGACATAACCCTAAAATCACTTGGTCTACATTAACAAAAATAATAGCAAACAAAGTCACAGGCGTACGCTCACATCGTACATCCCAAGAATCGTGACGTGTAAACAATATCTATAATTACCTCAAACTTCTAGCATACGATTCGACGCCATTAATAACGTATTAATTTTATACTGCCTCTATACCCTGAATTCATTATAACAAAATTTGTCTTCATTCGTTGCTTATTACACTCATTCACTGTTCCATCGCTATTCTGTTTGACATGAGTTCCGTGGTTTTCGAGATCAGATATAAACATAATGTTATATTAATTCTTTCTTCTATAATACTCACTGTTTACCGCTATGTTGCTATTACTGTTTTTGATTCGTATATTATTCCAGCTGTAATAAGTACTGTATGCATTAGTTTGATTTTTATATTATAATTCATTACTTTTCTGAGTATTAGGTAGGCACATTTGGTCACTGTTTCAATTAATTTATGGTGCTTGATTTGAGTTTATTTTTGCGTCTGCGTCAGAAGAAGGGTAATGTTTTCAGCCATATATTTGAATCTATGTACGTCCATTGTATGACACACGCCGTAGCCCAAACAGAGGCTCTCCAATTCAGTCGTCAGGGGTAGCTATGCATCTCTGGCTAATACCACATAGAACGAAATTATTTGGGGTTGATTGCAGATGATGGTTGGTGGCAGTTGCCAGGTAGACTGAATGCTGGTTTGGTACTTACCTATTACAAAAAATGTCACACCTATCGGGATTAACTGTTCTAATACGGCTAGATAATTTGAAGGATACTATGTTTTACAATGGCTTTACCATTATTGAGAAAATAGAAAAGGAAAGAAAAAGGATTTCTACATTCATAGCTCTACACTTGTATTTCTCCCATGTCGTGAGTACCATGGACACACGCAAAGACAAGTACACACACAACCAGACCCAGAATAGACATCTAAATTCATAATTCAGTTGTCAGGCCGGGGACCGAACCCGAAACCCATTGTGTTCAAAAACATTTCCATTGTATTCTTGTTTAATTAATTAAAACAAAGATTTTGACTTCTCGCGTCACCATGCCGGTCTGACACGCACTAGGTTCCGGGTTCGATCCCCGGCCAGGCAGATATCTGAATGATGAAGTAGGATTTCTGTTCTGGGTCTGGGTGTTTTTATATTCGTTGTTGTTCATGGCACCCACGACACAGGACAAAATCCTAGGGTAGAAACTGTTTGTAAGCATTTATCATATGTACGCCATATAAATTACACCAACATGCTTTCGTTGTATTCATAAATTTTACATCATCTTAGTCAATAAAAACAAGATGGGAGTCCATAACAACAAAAACGAAGAAGAATTACATATCTTTAAATCTCAATTTCACAGTAGGTATGCGAAATTAAAAGCGATTGTGTTAAAATAATAAATAAGGCTATGTTCGCATTCGGAGGTTTGAAGGTTGTTGTAGTTTCAAGAGATTGAGTGGTTTATGAGAGTTGACGGTTTTGTTAAAGAAAGGACAAAGTTCCACCATTTAGGTTTTTCGATATCCGAATTAAAATCTGAAAAGTACCTAAGAACAATTTATGAATATGGCCTAGCAAATATGGAAAATATGTCTTGTCCTGGCAAGTATACTTTTTTAATAAATGTACAATGATATTTATAATTCACTATTAATAGTACCTACATAGACTGGATACACTATATTGATACACAAGTTTAGTGTGATTAGTGTAGGTATTACATTTTTTAATATGGATATAACATTTATACCTTTCTTGTTGTTTTGTCTTAACTGACATTATCCCAAGACGTTTCATGTGTACGTACCCTAAGCGATTTGTTCCGTCCATTACTGAGACCAGTATCGCCTGTGCCTAGTTCCTGCGCCTGCGCAACAATTTTATGGTCCAAGTGATAAAATCGATTAAACTCCCGATATAGCTAAAAATAAATCTGAAAACGCATCAATCTTCTTCATTTTTTTGAATTAGCTAAAGTGAGCTATAAACATCACCTGATGGTAAATAGCCTCTCCCGCTCTTGGACATAAGACCCGAAAGTTACTTTATATAGAACAGACTGATGGTAAATAGTCACTCCTGCCCTTGGATATAAGACCCGAAAGTTATTATAAGACTTTATATAGAACAGAAGTTCTATTTGATGCCAATTTTCCAAGGTGGTAGCATCAGTGTAGTTCGACCGTAGAGGCATCGTTGATAGACTTTAGATTACATTATTACCTGTTCTATATGAAGTTGCTTACAGATATACATGGGCGGTAGTAACCACTTACCATCAGGTGGACTGCATGCTTGTTTGCTACTTCAATGGAAAAGCGGCTGCCATATACATTTTTGCCAAATAAGAACAGTGTTAGATTCCGCCAATTCCACGATAATATTAGTCTAAAATCATTAACCTTTGAATAGTTACGTATTTTCTCGTTTCATAGTTTTCTAGGAAAGGGTTACAAATTACAATTAAATTAAGAAAAAAAATCGCCTTTTCTTAAACCTTGTACCACATCAAGGAGTCAAATAAGCTACAGACATACCCGGTGTTCCGATATCAATAACGCCGTCCGTTAATTGATCGACCGTGGTGACATTTCACGTCGCTTCACACGCGCGGCACCTTTCATCTCTCCGCCATCTTGATTGGCTCCACCACAAAGGACACCGACAGTTTAATTCGTACGTACAACTATGTGACAGTTGTCTATTATAGCATTATTTGCTGTCGGTGACCGTTGCAGCACTTTTTTTAATTGCATTCACGCTCTAATTGGAACGCGAATCACTTATGAAAGTACCAAGACGTTTGCCAAATTCCGGTCATTGTTTCGGAGTTATCCGGGTTTTTGCTGTTCCATGTTTCATTGTTACTTGGAATACATTTGAAAGGTAAATGGGTTGGTAGCAAACATCGGGTGAGTTCTTACTAAAAATTGTCTTCAATTGCGAATTGCAGAAATTGCTTGTTTTTTTGGAAACATTTCGGAGGTAAATTAACATGATATGATGATGATGGAAATGTGGAAACGATTGATGGTAACATGTTCACTTTGTTACCATCAATACAATTGTTGGGTAACACATTATCAACGATTAAAGTTAGGGTAAAATAGGAGTCTATCAGTGGCTAACTAAAGATAAAAGATGAATGGTCGAATGAATGACTAAAGAAATAAAGTATTTTAGAAAAACGTTTGAGTTGACGATTTGATAGATTTTAACCTGTACCTATAATTGATAATATTTGTCACGATTTCCTCGAATCTTTATATTTTGTAGACTTTTTCCTACAATGTTCTGACATTTCCCTGTATCCGTGATACTCCTCTATAAAACGCTTTCATAAAATTTATTTTATTTATTATTATCTCTATAAAACGCTTTCTACACTCATAGCCCCAAACTAGGATTTTCTCCTGTGTCGTGGGTACCATGGACAGACAAAGACGAATACGCAAACACCTAGACCCAAAACAGAAATCTAAACTCATCATTCAGACGTCTGTCAGACCGTAGTGGTGACGTGGGTCGTCGTCTATATTCATATACTGATGAATAGTTTTTTTTTATTTAAAGAGCAGAATATGTCATTACTTATGATTATATATGAACTAGGTTATTCCCGCGGCTCCGGATTGGATTTTTCAGTGCTTCTGTGATTATATCTTACCAATATTATTCCTCGTTATTATAACTCCTTATTTTTATTCCTTGCAAAAAATACTGTTTTTGTAACAAACACATACATTTTCACAAACTTTCGCATTTATAATATTGGTACCATTTAATCACAGAAGCACTGAAAAATCCAGGATTTTAATTTAGGGAAAGTAAGGTTGAGGGAGGTTCACGGATAGACTTAGCCATTCTATAAAATTTTATTTCGTAAACATTCCATGACGTAAAAATAATTTGATTTCATAATGTTAGTTAACTTACCATTTAATACTTTAGTTTCAACTTTGTAATAAGGAACAATAAAAGTTTAAATAGGCTTACGATTTTATCGTCTCGCATCGCAATTCTTGAGAAAAAATTTGAATAAGTTTCGTTTACAAAGTAGAGGTCAAATACATTATCGTACTCGTTCAATTGTAAACGTAATATTAAGATGACGTCAACAAGGTTTAAGTTCCTCCATTCATTTAAAACTTATATCATATCTTATTTCTGTCCACTGTAGTAGTGTTTGCGATGTTGGGTTCCGGTTTGAAGGGTGTTTGACTAGGTATTAAGCGATTTTATTTAGTAATTTGTAATCGGAACATAAAAGAATAGTCATAACTATCTCATATACATACTCTTGTATTAATAGTATTACTTAAGTCCGTACTTATTTAACAATTGACGATCCGCGTGGCGGACCGGTCACCATACCGGTCCCGGGTTCGATTCCCGGCCAGACAGACATCTGAATGATGAGTTTAGATTTCTGTTCTGGGTCTGGGTGTTTGTCATCGTCTTTGCGTGTCCTTGACACCCACGACACAGGAGAAAATCCTACTGTGGGGCTATGAGTGTAGAAAGAAAGCTTATTTAACAATTGTCTTCAGTTGTTGAATATCTACAATGACAAGAAACATTTCTATAAACATAGCGTGAACATATCATAACAGGTATATAGGTATTCTCCTAATAAAATAATTCTTACTACTTACTAACATAAAAATGCGAAAATTTGTGGCGTTTGATGTCTGATTGCTGTTTGTTACTCTTTCACGCAAAAAGTAATGAACTTTGCTGATATTCGGTAAATATTTTATAATCTAGATAGGATACTCATTACTGTGGTACTCATGACAAAAACACGAGTTTTGATAAAGGTAATAAAACGTTATTTTAGTATATTTTAGGGCTTAAATATCTAAGTATGTATTCCCTGGTTCGTAATACGTAGTGCGTACCGACTTAGCTTTGACGGTGGTAGAACTCTTTGTGGTTCGACTCCGGAAGCACCACCGCCACACCTATTTCTGCCTAATAACAGCAGTCTAACGCACTGTTGTGTTCTGGTCTGAAGGGTGTGGTAAGGGAGACATACTTTTCCGAGGCATTCACTCTTAGTTCTCAGGGGTAGCAACGCATCCGTGGTTAACCTTAGGTGAGGCTTTGATCTTATCTAGGGTTGATTACAGATGTCCATGGGCGGCGGTAGCCACTTACCATCAGGGGGGCTGCATACTCGATTGCTACTTCCATACTATAAAAAAAACTTAGGGCTTTTTTCTCTTCACGTACAAGGAATCCACAAGTAATTTTTTTATAGGGATGTTAGGTTAAGCGATATTCTTCATACATTGTGACAACATCGAATCAAGATTAAGATTACAAAATAGCTTTCGTCTCACTCAAAAAAGAAATTAAAAAGCCCCAGCACTTATAATTTCTTTTTTTCTGGATATTAGGAGCAGAGACATCCCCCCGTAAAAAGTCAATTAGGGTAATTGAGGCAGGTGATCGCGCCATGACGATGACTGTTGAATTTTATGGTTTTTATCCCATACTCTAACTTTCCATAAAACATTTTATGCTATCAATACTAATATTACATATACATATTATTAATTAATATTTTGTTATATGATTAGTATCTTTAGGGCTTGAAATTTGGCACGTAGATACTTAATTATCTAGATTAGGACATAAACTCATTACCATGGTAAATACCCACCCAAAACGGGTGACTAAATGGGGCTTTTTTCTAGTTCGCAACAGAATCTTTATAGCCATAAAGATTCTGTTGCGGTCATATGACGTTACTTATAACCAGATTAACATTAATTCTGCGACGGTCTTGAAAGATAACTTTCTGTAACTTTTAGACTCATATTGTATGGTTTCGAAAATGATTCAGTACGAAACCGCTGTAGCACTCTCTTTATCTTCAGTCCATATTCGCACGCCCATTCCCAAGGTACAGCACTGAGCCCGATCTTCGGATCCACTGCTTCCCGGAGATCGTCGCGCCATGTAGCAGGACGTCTCACGCTTCATTTGCGTAAACGCTGTCTGCACTCTAACAGCCGTCTACTCCAACAGTTATTGGCTCTTCGACAAATATTTTGATAAGACCATCGTGTTTAAAATCCCGATATTATTTAGAGTTGATAACCATCGAAAAGAGGCTTTCAAAGCGTACGCTAGTAGCCCGTATAATATGACCGATAATACGACCGAACGCTCACCAGAAAACTAAATATACCATTTAATGTATGTATGTGTGTATGTCATGTATGTTAACTGTATGTTGTCATTTTCCGTGACGGTACAATTTGAAGCGCTTAAAAACTATTACATCTATAAACTATTCAACTAGTCACTGTAACACCTGTGTCAGATGAACTTGTCTCCGTGATTTACGAGCTTCCGACCATGTACAGCGTGTTCAGAATTCCTTATGTTGGTGCATCCATCATTCTGTTGCTCTCGCGTCGTGTCAAAGGTTTGAGAACTGTACTTACTTTCGACTTCCAAAAACTTGTTTTTAAAACTAGTAACGTGTTATTTGCTGATATGGTTAGGGATCTATTTTAAATCTCATAAGAATGTTTTCACTATAACACACTTTATCGAATATAAAAAAGGTAATTTGAAGGAATTTTCAAAACGTTGCCAAACGATGCTTTTACTCTTTTAACCATCAAAAAAAAAAAGGTTATCAATTTGATCTGTTTGTGCGTAATATGGTTTTGTTCCGTAATATAAACATGTCTTATGTTGTGTTGGTGTCCTGAAATAATTAATTTAATAAGTGTGTGTATAGTAGGAATTATGTGTTAGATGGCTAGTTTAGTAATAAATTTATGTATGTCGAGTCTATGTCTATTTATTTTATTATAATTTTGTATTGTATTTATTTTTGGGTAAATAGTGGCTTGGTAGAATGGTAATAGTGCCTTATGATATATAAAGTAAACCATTCATTAACGTACGTTACAACAAAATATCATCCTATATAAATTCAAAAACGCACTAAAGTGACAATATTCCGGGTAAACTGTTTCCAGGACTTGCGCCGGGGAAGGCGGAACCGTTCCACCGAATTACCCGAATTCCAAATAAATCTACAAGTGTCCCGTGTAATGACGAGCGCGTGTGGCCACCGGATGGATGTCAATGGGACATTGTCGTCATGAAGTATAGGATAGGCATTATTAAACTATAGGACATAATTTTGGTTTAAGACGAATAAAGGCCACATCAGATCTACTTTTGATATCGACGATCGATGATTTATTTGCTTTTCAGAAGGTACATAGATCAAACATTTAATTTCGCACGTTGGAGCGTCATCCTCTGCTGCTTTTGATCGCCACAGCAAGTGAACGCAAAAACGCGACGCAAAAAAGCGACAAACATTCGCTTTTAGCTTAATTTCAAATTATAGCCAAATTGTCATTCGGTTATAGCAAAAAGGTAGTGGCATACTTGTTGTTATTTCAGCTTTAAGTATTAACTATATAACTCGAGGTTGAAGTTATTCTAGTTTATAATAAAGTATCGTTCAGTACTGTCTAAACAATTCGTTACAAAGCGTCTATTTTTTTCTTAAAATGATAGATGAGGCTCGAATATTAATCACTTACATACACATTTCATAAATGTACACAAACTTTAAAAATCCTCAAAATATTGGACGTTCGCACATTTACGTACGACTTCTTATGTTTGTTTGAGAAGAAAAATTGTTCCGTCATATCACGTCAATGACCCCACGTGTAAGGTTAAAACAGATCTATAATTATCCCATCTTCTGTTCTGGTTTCTGTCGCGGCTGCTGTAAAAATTAAAGTAAACAAATCTCACGCCCGGGTGGCCTCGCAACCAACCGATTTGGAGAGACCACCATTCCCATTATCATCAAGGAAGGTGGATAGAAAGAGATATCTTCGTAAATTAGCCGGTTTGTAAATGTTGAAATTTGTCATTTGGTCCATTGTCAGCGGGAGTCGTAACTGAATTAAAATTAAAACACACAAGCGATTGTTTTCGTAAATTCTGAACACGGAATTTGGCTTGTGAAACTCAAATTTTGGGGAAATGTAAATTCTTAGAAGACCACACACCACTTCAGTGGAATACTGGGTGTGGTAATCTAACGTTAGTTCTTTAAATAAAAATGCGTCAAAATATTATAGGTATTATGTAATTTCTTTAAGTGTACTGTGTATAAGTTTATATTGACGTATCAAACACTGTAATATATGTACGTCCTATAACGATAAATGTCCACCAGAGTTGAAAAACTTTCGAGATTAGAGATGTTATACAAAATTTTCAATTGATCGTAGAGCCACGAGAGATAAAATATTAGACGCAGTCTTTATAGGTATGCAAAAAATTACATAGCGCCTGTGTATTTTTTTGCATTTCCGCTTTTTTACGTCAATATGTAGATTTCCAAAATATGTTTTAAATTTTATAATTATTTAATTTTTAAGTACTTTAGCTGCATAGTATATAAAGTAATCAAAATCTACCCTTTTACCTTATCTTCTTCTTCTTCTCCTTTTTATTTACCAAGTGTAGAGTGAAAAAAAAAAAACAAAATAGTTGAAATACTAATACAAAAAATATTGAAGAAAATTTTATAGCTTTGTTCAATTACTTTGTCACGTGTTTTCGTCCATGTTTTATTTTATGGTATGGAAGTAGCAAACGAGCCTGCAGTCCATCTGATGGTAAGTGGCCACTGCCGCCCATGGACATCTGTAATTAACCCTAGGTAAGATCAAAGTCTCACCTA
>MOOZ01000317.1:110574-124312 GCA_002930495.1 Cecropterus lyciades
TGTTCGGAACTTGTATATATGCACGATGTTGAGAAAACTCCGATAGCGTGTTTCAGAATACGATGACGTCATCTGTTGATGAGTAGCGGGAGGTCGCTACAACTTAGAACAGATATATTTATAGTTTATTTATTTATTTATTTAGGACTACCAACATAAGATACAGCAGTGATTATCATATATGGTACGAATGTGTATATAAACTTAGTGAGTGACTGTTACGATTAAAGGCAACCCCAACATGCATTAAACATACATATTTTACAAAGTTATATTTATTTTTATAATATATTGAAGTAGCAAACGAGCATGCCAATCCACCTGAAGGTAGCTCCTGCGGGCCATGGACATCTGTAATCAACCCCAGATAAATAAATGCATTGCTAATCCTAAGGACTAAGTTGGCTCGGATAAGTATGTTCTTACCACACCCTTCAGACTAGACCACAGAAGCGCATAACACAGCTGTTATTTGGCAATAAATAATTTTGGCGGTGGTACTTCTGGCGTCGACCCACAAAGAGTTCTACCTCCTTCAGATATATGATAAAGGAGCGTGTAATCTACTAGATGGTGACTGACGACTGCTACCCATGAGCGTCTGTTGTCCCAACTAGTAGTGAAGCCTTGCCTGAGTTTGGCCACAGTTCTTTCACTTCTACTCCTGAGGACTAAGTTGCAACGCCTCTTATAAATGTCGTGACCGACAACTTGATCACACCAGCACACAACAATGCTTGTGTTCAAACACTCGTAAACTTTATGCACAATTTCAGCATCATATTATCAGTTCCTTCAAACATCCCTTAAAAAAAAACCCTTCAAAAATATTGGTGACATTTTATATTTTTGATGCACCTTATTTTCTTTTAAGAGTGTTTAAAATCAAATATCGTAAAGTTCAGAGACAACACGATATATTCGTAGATCGACCACAAATCGTAATGCAGCTCTTTTCGCAGTATCTAATATCAGATCGAATGGACCAGCGTCTACGAGTGTTAATACCATATTAATGGTGTATTGCTCAAATTCCTATAATTTTTTAAACATTTTAATCCATTTTTTTTTTCTGAAAGTTCTTTGAATTTTTTTGTCCAAACTTTTTTTTTTAGTACCACTAACAATTTTTTTAATATGGAAATAGCAAACGAGCCTGCAGCTCACCTGATGGTAAGGGGCTGCTGCCGCTCATGGACATCTGTAATCAACCTTAGGTAAGATCAAAGTCTCACCTAAGGTTAACTACAGATGCGCTGCTACCCCTGAGGACTAAGATGGAATGCCTCGGAAAAGTATGTCTCCATTACAGACCGGAACACAACAGCGTATAACACTGCTGTTATTAGGCAGAAATAGGTGTGGCGGTGGTGCTTCCAGAGTCAAATCACAAAGAGTTCTACCACCTTCAAAATATACATCTACGAGTATTATAGAATGAGAATATGGAGCTAATTGTTATAAAACGTATTTCTAATTATAGGTAGTCACAGCATACAAAACAGTTGTACGATAACACGACTATTTGTTATATAATATAGAACTAATTAACTGGAAGTCCACCTGATAGTACATGGCAATAATAGATGGACATCTCCAACCAAACTCGGATAACATTAAAGAGGCTAGTCACGGGTGCTACCTCTGAGGAGAAGTATGTTTTCCTTATCACAACCTACAAACCAATGTAGTAAATAGTTCCTTGAGGTCGGCTAAAATAGGAAAGTTTATTCGAATAAAACTTCGAGCTAGAATTATTTTAGCGTGAAGCAGTTTTTGCGTTTCGGTGGAAGTGTGTGGTATGAGGCGACCATCTTAGCCCTCGGGAGTAGCAACAAATCTATGATTGACTTCAAATAGATCCCCTGTTCTATATGAAGTTGCTTACAGATGTCCACCGACAGTGATCCACATACTGTCAGGTGGAGTACATGCTCGGTTGCTATTTTAATTTTATCAATAAAAATAGTAATGAAATAGGGTGTGGTCTTCTAGTGCCTAAGACTTGAATTAGATCACGTTTTTAGATGTGTCGTTATGGACCACATCCTTCAAACTTGGACACAGCAGTGGTAACACTGCTGTTGAAAGATTTAGTTGTAACCGTGATCCTTTGGAGATCCCGGAGTCCTCTTCGCGGCGTTGAGGACGGCCGCCGGGGTAGTTTTAGTACAGCACAAATCCCAAATAACCCAGCGTCGCTTCCACGGCGACAGTAACTGTGATTCACCAGGAAGGGTTATACGTTTAATAGATGGAATTGTCCTAGCAAATCCTTAATATGTAGTTATCCTAGCAGACGAGGTGTTGCTGGCCGGCGGCGCTTACTAATGGCGCTGTCTCCTCGATCTATCACCGACTTTCACACTAAGAAATAATGGGTTCAGCCACAGAGTAAATAAAACGGCATATCAGCCGGCATATTTGTTTGTTAAGGTCAAAATGTAAGGTCAAATTAGGCCCATTGGACTAACATTCATTTTGTATTATTAAATTTAGGGATTGTTCATAATTAGTTCCTAATATAATAAATATTAAGTATTTTTATTACGTATGTTTACTGCCAAAAATAATAGGAGCATATTGCCTAATATCATGATTTTATATGCAGTCTATATATTTCGATAAAACTAATAAACCAAGCCATTGTCAAAGTACATCAGCATGAAGACGAAGTAAAATAAGCTATTTAAAGACGCCAATAAATGAATCATTTTAGTACGATAAATATTTTTTTAATGAAAATTAATTGATAATCTTTATTCAATGCCATTTAAATCTCACTTGAAAACATAGATTACACTACTGAAGAACATTATCCTGTGGCACAATACAGTTGATTACCAGTTTAATTTATACAATGTTTACATTTACTTTTACTGCTACAGGACAATTCGTATTACGTGATGAGAGAATTCTAATTTGGTGTCGTCGTAAACTCGAATGTAACGTAATCGTCGCATACGGGTACTAAAACTTTTTATTTTTCTCTTTTGTTTATGGAACCAGTTGAAACCGGTAAAAACTGGTAGACGCCGGTAATTAAAACTAAGCGAAACGTAGTTAAAATAAAAATCAGTAAAACTATAGCAATGTTTTTGTTATCTACAAATAAAAAAGCTAAAATATTTTTTTTATTCCGATAATGTTTTTTTCCAGGAAAATGGTACCTAATATATAACTTTGCAGGATGTTAACACGAAAGATGCTGCGAAAAACGGACACACTATTTAACATCTATATATTCTACCAAGCTTATAACTATGTTGACCATCTGATATCAAATTTTCCCTGCGGTGTGGTAGAGTTTATTGAGTACAAATGTATTGGTACGAATTGTAAAAAGGATTGAAAAGATATCCGGCTAGACTTTATTTTATTTACTGATAGAATTCCTTGCAACGACTGTATTGTAAAATATAATAGATAGTCTATAGCAGTTCCACCATGAATGCAAATCTAATGGCAAGCCATATTATATAATACTTCTTTTTCTACGTATAGACTAGAAGCGGTGACAAAGAAACCTAAGTACCTACCCATACTCCCGAAAACATAACCCTAATTCTAGACCCGTCAGGTAAGAATAGGCGCGTTATTCGAACCCGTTAGCAATTGCGAAAATAGTTCGGAGCCCTCAAAAAATTCATGACCTCATAATCTTCTATATTCGCCCACCTAACTGTGACAAAGCTCGTTTTGTACCTTTTATTACGATAATTAACTTTTTGTCAAAGCGAAATTTTTACGCCCCGTAAAATATAAAACAGTTAACCCACCATTTTGCTTTCGTATTAAAAATGATACTTTTTGTCTCGAATAGTGTCATAACATCTATTAAAACTGTGTTCGTACGCCGAATGTAACACATGTTTCTCGTGTCGTGAAAAAGCTTAAAAAAAAGTGTGAAAAACATATTTGAGCGGATCGTAAAATGTTCTTGTAAGTCACAAATAATACTAACTGGGATAGTTTTGCACCCATCAAAGAAAGTCCACCTCAAAATGTACCTTAGGGGAAGAGGATTAGTTCCAGAATGGAATTTTTGAGTGAACGCCCCGATGTTTGTTAGTATTCTGGTATTTATTAAAAGATTGATAGGCTGTCGTCGGATGTCGCTGTGAGGTCGTAATATATACAGAGTGACGGACGGACGGACTGAAATATCCCAAACGATTCTGTTTGTTGACGCAGCGAATGCGAGAACCGGGACATTTTACATTTGACAAAATTAGATTTTTGTCGTGAATTGCTTCTCGGTATCATTCGTCTTTTTTATTGCTTGAACGCTCGTGGAAATTAATGGCAATTATTTTAAAAAGCAATCTCAATCTTTAAAAGATATTTTATTATGTGGAAGAGTAGTCAAGTATTGATCTTCATTTGTTTTAAAATATAGGGTAGCAGCCGAGCATGCAGCCCATCTGATGATAAGTGGTCACTGCCGATTACTGGCATCTGTAATCAACCCTAGATAAGAGTAAAACTCTACCTGAGTTTGGTAAAAGATGCGTTGCTACCACTGAGGACTAAGTTGGAACGCCTTGGATAAATATATTTCTTTACAACATCTTACAAATCAGAACACAGCAGTGATAAATACTGCTGTTATTACGTCAGAAATAGGACAAGGGCCGCGACTTAGCATTTAATTATATACAATATTACAAATAATATAGTGCTTAAGTGTTTATGACAGAAGAATAATATTCATTACGAGACAACACAGGTTTCATGGTGAGGCAAGAGAAAAGGAGCAGATACAGCTCAAAATCGGGGGTCCAACGTTCGAATCCCAGATACCTCAGATTTCTCAAATAGATGTGCGTACAAGAAATAAGTTATCACTTGCTTTAGCAATAAGAAAAAACCTACAAATAGAGAATTACCTAAGAAAATAAGACCTAAAAGGTCTTTGAAGTCCAATTCGTACTTGACTAACGTGACGAACTATGACTATGATATAAGCCTCTCTCACACTAAGAGGACACCAATTCTCAGTGGGACTATAGAGGGTTGAAGAGTTCCGATACAAATCATAATTATTTCTACAACACGCGTGATATCGAAAAATTAATTGTGTGTGTGTGAACACGGAACTTTCAAAGTAGATACATAAATTCATACTACTATGTAATCGTTACTTTTTAAAAGCAACTATCACAAATTGTTGCTTCATACTTAATTGTGACTTAATTTCCTTAAACTATGACCTCAATAGTCCAATGCTACTAGACAGTGTAAGCCGTATCCATTTTAACGTTTACGAGAGGACCACCCAAACTTCAATTACCGCTCGTTAAAATATCTATAACAAACACTATGCAGCGGTTTCGGTAATAACACTCTGAATCGGGCTATTTTAAACGTGGTATAGTAATGAACTAGTGGTATACTCGTTTTTATTAGAAGTAGCAAACGCTTGTGCAGTTCATCTGATGGTAAGCGGTCACCGTCACTGATGGAAATCTGTAATTAACTCTGTATAGAGCAGTTCTACCTGAAGCTGATCACAGACGTTACCACTAATGAAATCTGAGATAGTCGCATTATAAGCAAGGCAGCCAACATCCACAATTTTTTTAAGCAGAGTTCGGATTTTTGTTCAAAAACATGTTAACTAAAAGTTCTACTTAAATAGAGCTACAGAGAATAAGCTCTACAGTGGTTGACTTGTTAATTACAGAGGCAATAGTTAGATACAAATAATTCTGAAAAAAAAATTCTTAAAATTTGATCAAACAGCTTACAATTAACAAAAGCATTCATAAAGCATTAATTACTGTTAATATCATTCACTAAGGAGTCTAATATCACATGATCTTTCTTTAATTAGTATCTACTATTGTCTAAATTTCACGCTTCTAGCTTTAGTAGTAGGTTTTGTGAGGATTAGTGTGAAGCGAGTATTCTTTTGCTTACAGTGTCTTACGAAATCAATAAGTAATCTTACGATATCTTTATTTTGACACTATGAACGAGTATGTAAAATTACACATGATTGAAAGACTTCCAGAAACACTCCATCTATATCAATGTATCTGTTATAAATAAAATTCGTAGCAAGAAATGTCTCATCATCGCCATGAAAAAGTACTCGGATAGAGTGCTCGTTGCAGTAATCGGAATCGAAAATAACCCAATACCTTGCAGGAAGGAACAGATTTAGCGCGGCCACTGACCCCAGTACTTGTTTCACGTGTAAACTAACTGTCTTTTGACAAAGCTTTTGAGGATGGCGAAAATAGTTTGGGATACACGCTATGTTGTTGATATTGAATAATTATGATTTAGTAGCAGATAAGGTAATAATAAAGCTACATTTCATTTCCCATGTTAAAAACAAGATGGTATGGTACAAGATAAATATGGATGAACTAGTATAATCTTTATATATATATCCGATCCTGTGGTAGTGTAAGAAAATATATTTTAACTGGCAGACCCGTGCCACTTCGTTAGGCATTTAAAATTTGGTGTATTTCTTAGTACTAAATGTTATTGTTTATTACCTACCTGCCAAAAGGAGGGTTATGTTCTAGTTTAGGAGTCCATAGCGGACAAACAACGTGTTACGTAATTTGTATAGATATAAGCTATTCTATCTTTCAAGTTAGATCAAACTACACACGATTGGCAAATTTGATTAAAATCGCTTTAGTAGTTCAAGAGTTTACCCCGAACAAACAATGTGGCACGTAATTTATATATATTATGAATATATTTTAACTGACAACTTGTAAATAAGTACCGTACTTACAAATTGTCAGTTAAAACCGCACCATAGGCCTATGTGGAGTAAAGAAATTTCAATTTTATTCATATATATCATAACGACAGAAAATAATATAATAAGTTCTTCTGTAACTCACAAAGAGTTTTACACATATTTAAATTAACCAAAACATTTCATTAATTACTTTTCATACTTGTCTAAGTATAATCTAAAGAACAAAATATAAATCTCCATATTATAATAGTTACCTATTCTAAAATTAAAAATATCCACCATTTTACTTGTTAGAGCAACCAATCAAATACCTAATCTCTTATTTTAATTTTCGTCACAAAAAATACAAAGGGGACGAAATAAAACCCTCCCCTTGTTTGCATAGTTCAATATGCACTTATTAACATTCTTGTATCTTACTCGTATGTCATAAACACTCCCTTTGAAGTCTGTTGGTACAGATTAAAAAGATTATAGTAACAATTTCTGTTCTGGAATGGATTTGAAGCTTCAAACTTCGGGGGATAATTAATTATTAATTATTTTGTCTTTGGTACAACATGTGCCCCTGCATTCGAATTTTGTGTATTTGTGAGTATATAAAAGCTTGTATCTATGAGAAACGAAGCGTGAAACTTATGATAGAACTAAAAAAACATGAGCTTTTTCGAACATATTAACTTTATAATGTATGAGTAATCCAGAATAAGAAATGTCCGAAACTTAGGTCTAGACTATTTGAAAAGTGTTATGACGATTTACCCATTAGGGGTCATACAAAACATGTTATGTGGTCGATTTTTGATTCGATTCTTCATTATCTTGGTGGAGACAATAGATATTAATATCTAAACATACTACATAGTACTTAATGGCACTTGGAACATATTTTATCTAGAACGGTAAATTTACTTACCGATAATTTCATAGTAACTACAGTAATAGTTTGTAATTTTTTTTTAACCGTGAAGATTTTTCAGATGATATTTCACTTTTTGAATGTATCTATGAAAAAAATGAGACAGAAAATAATTATAAAATCAATATTATAAACCGTTTTCGTACCACATTGTAACAAACTGACAAAAGACCAATAAATATAAACACCATCATTATATCTAAGTATTAATATAAACTCTTTCTGAACCTTCTAGATGTCTAAATGAAGTCGTCGGTCCTTTTTTATCTGCCCTTGATAAAACTCAGTCAACAGTAAACCACTGGACGGTGTGTGGCGTCTAATAAGAATGAATAAAGTGTAAAGAACACTACGCGCTTATTGGATTGGTTCCGTAAAATAAAATTTAAATTAATAACTGAAACGGTTACATTAAATGTATTGTTTCCTTTGTGCTGTCGCGTACGAGACGAAGTTACTGCGTGATGAAGAATTAATATCAAATCTGAAATTAACGTAATTATTTACGCTTAAATATTCTTTAATTAACTTACTTAATAAATAAAGAATGACCCTAATATCACAGTTCACGAGAATAGTGAAGTACTGAGGTCCGATTCTAAAATTACATTATAAATTGTACAGGAAGACCTACTTTTAAATATAGATATTTAACGTTAAGGCAGACGCGCTACCTGATGGTAAGTACAGTACAGTAAACAAATAATGATCACTCTAACTTAATTTTTTTTATAGAATGTACATAGGATCCGTAGGCGAACGCTGTCACCGTGAACATTCTTTCTAAATCAAAGATAAATTATCTTATTCAAAGAACAGTAAGATACTTTATAGAACTCTTATTAAACATCAATAATCTACCACTTAGCAAGATGCTTCATCATATAGCAAAAAGCAGGAAAAGAAACTCCAAGGCAATCTATCTCCAAGGCATATCATTTTAAAACATTTCATATACTTAAAATATGAAGTTACGTGAATGTAGCATATGGAGAATAAAAATAAAAATTTAAAAAATATATATATTAGATATCACTTTTGTATTTTTATTAAATTTCGACGATCCTTGGACATTTTCCTAGACACAGGGAACCCAAAACACCGCAGAAATACGAGTGGACGCGACCACAGAAGTTGACATTTGACAAAAACGATTCATAATATCTCCCCGACATCGAAATTGTCCAACCTACCGTTTTGCCGACCTTACCGCGAACTGTCAAAGCTTGACAAGTTTATTTTTACCCATAATTTAAAGAAATCCGTACAAAATTAAACCCTATACCACTCTGACATAAGTAAGAGCTAAAAAAGAGCGATAAACATAAGGTTGTGAAGGTATATATCACCAAACCCGAATTTACTGAGTTATAAAAAGCGCTTTGGTATTTTTTTATTATTATTTTATTTTAGCGGTGACTGGACACTGTTCATCGTTTTGTTATTTTAAAATTGACGGCAGGATAGTGATGTTGTTAAAGTGGCAGATTATTATTTATAACACAAAGATGGCCAAGGTTAGTCATTCAAAATTGATTGTAAATTTCACTTTATTTAACTAATATTAATTTAGATATGTATATTTATTTATGTGCTATTACAATTATTGAAAATATAAAATAAACGGATCATGCTTTCATCTTACAATGCGTCACAATATCGAATTAAATCATACGAAAATGTAACGAAATAAATTAAAATAACTAACTAAAATAAGTAACTAAAAAGTAGACCTAAAAAGTAACTTTTAATAAAATTTTCTATTTGATATTCAAATAATTTGGATTTGGAAATGAACAGTGACAAAATTTGACTTCTAAACGGAATCATGGTTTCACATATAAATGAATAATAAAATAAATTGTAAAGTTCTTAATATAACATACATATAGAAACTTCATTAAAAAATACCAGATATAAAAATGTGACACGTTCAACTCGTCATGCCTTGTCAACTTTTGACAAAAAAAAGTATGAGTTAATTAAATTTACTTCTTTAATTCCAATTTTTGTGCTTTCAAAATTTTAACTAACAATTTTTCGTTCCTTGCATAACGTTCGTACTTATTTCCTCAAAATCGCTAACACTTGTGTTCGCTTAGCAAAAAATGGGCTATAAACTTTTTGTGACTATGCTTCCCAACGGCAACGCTGTAATTTTGTGTATTTAATGTCAACTTGAGTGATGCGATGGTGGTAAATAATATACTGTTTATACTGCCCGTTGACTCTTTTGTATTGCTTTATGAGGTCATAACTCGGGCTGTTTTGTCAAAATATTCTGAGAATGCATTTTAATAATAACATGCCTTACGTGTTTTGGCTGTGGAAATTTTGTTTGTTCTCTCAATCGCTAAAATATATTACTTCCACTTCAATTAGTTTCTAGTACGTATGTTTGCAAAGTAAAAGGATTGGTTAAATTTACTTAATACGTCACGATTCACAAATTTTTTGAGAAAATTCTAGAAATTCGGCCAAAAACTCATTAAATCAACTGTTTTTGTATATAAAAAAAATTAAATTATATCAAATAATCGTAGTCGAAGCTAAATTATTTTTGAGTGAGTTTTAATTATGTGATTTCATGTATGCTTAGCTTCTGTACTTTTTGGTAGATATTATGTAAAACAAATTTTTATTAAACTATTTTGAAGTTAGTAGAACTCGTGGTTCGACTCTGAAAGCACCACTATTTCTGCCTAATAACAGCAGTGTTATGCGCTGTTGTATTCTGATCTGAATGGCGTGGTAAGGAAGACATACTTTTCCCAGGCATTCTATCTTAGTCCTAAGGGGTAGCAACGCATTTGTGCCTAACCTAAGGTGAGACTTTGATCTGATTGAAACATATATCAAAACCGGACAATCTTTAGTCTGGTTTTCAAGAATATCGTGACCGGACAGACGTACAAAAACCGTACAACTCTGCTCAACACTACGTTTTAACGTATAACTCTAAACACACTTACACAACTTAGTGTAACCTGGTAATCTAAATACGTTACGTTACGTGGTTTTACCTGAAGCCGACCACAAATATGTTGTCACACCTGCGGAGTACAACGATAGCTTCATATGTAAGACAGCTGGCATCTACACCCGTCCACCGAAAGAACTGCATCATTCTAGAAATAAATGTGGCTTTTTTATCTTTTCTATTGAAACTTAGTTATACATCGTTCCACCGAAAGGGAGGAAGAATAGTTGCAGTTTATATATAAGTGTGGCGGTATACTTTTTCTGTTGAACCATACTTTTGGAAGGTGTTAGAACGAGTGAAGCAGTTTCGGCTAAAGGGTGTGGTTAACAGCTCACTTTCATATAGGTCGACCATCTTAGACCTCGGGAGTAACAACGCATCTGTGATTGACTTCAAATAGAACCCCTGTTCTGTATGAAGTTGCTTAAAGATGTCCATGTATGGCAGTGGCCACTTACCATTAGGTGGACTGTATGCACGTTTGTCAATCTTATTTATATATATAAGAAAAAAAACATATCCACCTTTAATACGTGGCGTGGAACAGAAATCTAATTCCATAAATTGTATGTTTGTTCAGTTTGGGTTTGAAGCTGTAAACCTCAGCATGTCGTCATGTCAAGTACCCTATCGGTGCTTTTACCTTAAATTTTTACGCTAGAATGTTCGGTGTCTCATATGAGGCATCGTCAGGTCGGACGCGTGACGTGTGACCGACGCGGTCAAGTACCCACATGAATAATGCAGACCGCCAGTAAACGGCCGGTCGCTCACTTGCTCAAGTTTTTTCAGTACTCTACTTGGGTATTAAGTTGTATATTTTTTGTGTGTTTTCTATTTTTTCATTGCACGAGTTCTAAGAGGATTGGCTGGAGCCGCAGACCGAAGTGTTGTCTCTTAGTATCGGAGGCATGGACTGACTGAGACAGTTTTCGTGTCTGTTCTCTTCTTTGATGCCAAATGCAATTGGCGGCGTTGAAAACTTACCACAAGGTAGACTGCACGTTTGTCACTTTAACCTTATAAAAATATATATTGATAAGATCAATTTGTTTGATGTTTGTTTTTAATCGAGCGTTACTGATTTAATTAAAGTTTGAAGGTGGTAGAACTCTTTGTGGTTCGACTCCGGAAGCACCACCGCCACACCTATTTCTGCCTTATAACAGTAGTGTTATGGGCTGCTGTGTTCTGGTCTGAAGGGTGTGGTAAAAGGACATACTTTTCCGAGGCGTTCCATCTTAGTCCTCAGGGGTAGCAGTGGGCTGCAGGCTCGTTTGCTACTTCCATACAATAAAGTTTAATAACAATTTAGAAATACAGAAAGTGAATGACAGAAGGTCGACTTTAAGCATAAACAGTGCAATTGTTAGTTGTTCATCAAGAAATTATTCATAAGGAAAGGTTACAAACCTTTCATATTCATTATTTTGCAAACGAGTTACATAGAAATCCATATTGATATTGTCACGAACGATAACATATTGCACGCATGGCGTGTGACATGGGGATTTTGAATTATGATGACTCGCGTGGTAGAGCTGTCACAATACTGGGTCGCAACATGATCCAGGTTCGATTCCCAGCCAGCATTGAGATTTGCACCCGTATCTCTAATGAGGCAAAATTAATACCATTCGGATTTGACTATATAATGTACCTATCTACAGGGATAAGTGTGTTACAACACTCAAAATTACACAGAAGAAACAAACTTCGTTTAGTGGTATTTTGGAAGGTGGTGGACCGAGTATGGTCCAAACGAGAAGGCATCAGCGCCACACCTATTACTGCCTTGAAACAGTTTCTGCGTTTCGGTGGGTCTATTACCATCGACCATCTTAATCCTCGGGAATAGACACGTATCTGTTATAGACTTACAGTTAGCTCACAGTAAACCTGATAGTATCCATCAAGTACAACCATTTACATCTGCCATCATGGTATGCATGGTAGGCAGTGACCATCATGGTATGCACGCTCGTTTGCCACCTTAATCTTTTCAAAAAAAGGGCAAAAAGTATATCGTAAAAAGCAGACATGAGTTTTTATTTATTTTAAAAAAATATTTTATTTAAGAAATTTACGCTTTTTACACTCATGGCCCCACACTAGGATTTTCTCCTGTGTCGTGGGTGCCATGGACACACAAAGACAAATTCACAAACACCCAGACCCAGAACAGAAATATAAACTCATCATTTAGATGTCTGTCTGGCCGGGGATCGAACCCGGGACCCACTGCGTGTCAGACTGGTATGGTGACCGTTCCACCACGCGGGTCGTCAGAGTATTGCAAGCTTATGAATAACTTATTCTATGAAATGTCGTGAAGCTACGGACCGGAACAGACAAATCTGGAAAAAGCAAAACGCTCCGGTAATTAAATTCAAAAACCTTTATTAGCTTTTATGATGATCTCTATATACGTAAAGCTATACAAGTCAAAATCGGCCAAGTGCGAGTCGCACTCGCGCATGAAGGATTCCTTTCCATTATCTATTAAAAATGGGCATAACGTTTGTTGTGTGAGAGCCCCCTTAAATATCTATTTTAATTTAACTTAGTTATTTATTTCTAAAGGGAGTACATACTTTAATATTCTGTAAATATTTTAAGCATCTACCTATTAACGTTATCTATATCGAGTAAAAAATGACGATTTTATTCTGTTTTTAGCATTTAATCTGTGAAAATTTCAGCTGTCTAGCTATCAGGTTCATCAGATACAGCTTGGTGACAAACAGACGGACAGACAGCGGACTTAGTAATAAGGTTTTTACGCTTTGGGTACGTAACCCTAAGAACTATGTATGATCGCCATCATAACGTAAATTAAATTACCTGTTTTTTACGTTGTTCAAGTATGCGTGTCGTTTACAATTTGCATAAGTTACGTAACTGTTTTAAGGTGATGGCGTAGTGGTATGGGATGCTTTTGTCAGCCTTTAGTCTAAGAGTAGGGTTTGATAATATTAATAATAATAATACTCTTTATTGTCCTAAAAATAAAACAACAAAGAAACATACAAATTTAAAGAACTGTACAAAAGGCGGCCTTATCGCTAAAGAGCGATTTCTTCCAGACAACCTTAAGGTATGGAGT
>MOOZ01000317.1:340762-354997 GCA_002930495.1 Cecropterus lyciades
CAGGTGGGCTACATGTTCGTTTGCTACTATCAATATTATAAAAAAAAAAAAAATCTCCCCGGTCGAACTGCATTGATTCTACCAACTGGCAAAAACGACTAGGGAAGGACTAGGACCCATTAGGGAAGGACTATGTCTAGGCGTGGATTTCATGGACTGCTGGATGGATGATTTATTTAGAGCAGTCATGAGTAGTAATAGACTTGTAACAACAAGTGTTAATTTATTATATTCACAATTAATGTTCAAATAATAAAAAATACCTCTTACTCGGATATCTCGAAATTAAAGTTTCGGACACATCTGATTTTTCGAATATGTGTATATCAGAAATACATATGTATCACGTAATTAAAGGGAAAAGGGAAATATCGTCAGAATATAATATTTCCAAGTTTATAAAAAAAATCACTATTGCCCATGGGCATCAACCAAGTAAACAACATCATATAGAACAGGCGTTCTTTCTGAAATCAATTATAAAGTAATTTCTAATCTCATAGACTAAGATGGTCGTCTCGTAAAAAAGTGATCCCGCAACCCACACCCATTACCGAAACGTAAGAACCCTTCTACGCCAAAATAGGTGTAACGGTGGTACCACCCTAACGTAACATCGAGTATGTTCTCTACCACCTTACAAAGAATCCCCTATGAACTGCTAATTAAGCATTTATTTCATAATATATTCATTCGTAGATATATTTACCTACGTATTTAAAGGTCACACCGCTTTCAATGAACCAAAATTAATACATCAAACAAACGAAATGTCAATAAAAAATTAAAATCAACTTGGGACTTGACCCACAATTAGTCAAAGGTCTCGACTACAATAATGCGTAATTAGATTATTCACGCCGTTTTGAAGTAGTTTGATGGAGTACCACTGACATTAAGTGTCACGGATGAATGTAACAGATTTATTTCTAGTTATATCCTTATATAATTGGGTATATCCTTTATATAATCGGTTAGATTTGAAGGTGATAACTCTATGACATTTGTCTGCAGTAGTGCTACCGCCTTTTAACGCTTAGGTACCTATTTCTGGGTACCTTAAAATGCCAATTTAGTATAGTTGTGTTCAACCTGTGTGTAGAAGGTAGGAAAGGAGGTAGGAAGAGAAGGTAGCACCGCCACATTTATTTCGAGACGCAATTCTTGTGTTTCGGTGGAAGGCTGTAGTGCCGGCTGACTTTATGAGGAGCCCATCTACAATCACTATGGTAACGCGTCTATGATCGGCTTTAGGTAATACCCATATCATGCTCGTAATATCGAGTTGCTTACACCCGTCTATGGGCAGCAGCGCCCACTTACCACGTTCCTATTAGGTAATATTCATGTTCCTAACCTAACCTAACCTGACACTGAGTGTGTAAACATTTGTAATGTTTAAATACTACATTCTCGTTTGTTACTTCCATTACATTTAAATATAAACAAAACAGTAGATTAACTTATATAGTCCCTTTGACGAATAATCTGAAAAAATGTATCATTACCTTTTATGCCTCAAAAATTATTAACAATAACGGTGAATTCCACCGTCTCGAAAAAACTTGTACAATAGTTCATAGTAAGTACGTACTCAACTGTCAAACCACTGATGTCAAAACTACTCTTGACATCAATTAAGCAGTTTGTACATAGTTTCTTGTACGGCTTTTCACAAATGTAATAATCTTCACTCGTAGATAGGTTTAACTTTTTCTTCGACGTACATTTGCTTCATTATTTCGAGCTTTGCTTTATACATATTAAATATCTATTCATATTTTTACAGATATATTTCTTTAATTTTCCAAATTATAGCAGTTTCTCGAAAATTTCTAACGTATCTTTTAGGGTTTATTTAACTGTCTCGATATTTATGTCAATCCTAAAATTTTAAAAAGCTACTTATTATTCTGCATTTAATGACATAACTTATCCGTTAAATATAAGTCATAAGTCAATGTCAATGTCAATAAGTCATAAATTTAAAATTAAAACATAAATGGGGCAAAGTAATTAGAATCTTAGCTACAAATTATTACATTTTTAAACTGTGTCTATTTATTATATTTCAATCTGTTCGATTTATTTGCATGTATCGTTCATTTGAATTAAAACAATTATAGCTCATATGGTCATTAACAAGAGCGCAAGTTTGTTCTTAAAAAGTTCTTAAAAATATTAAAACAAAAAACACGACTGTTTTGTCACATGACTGAATTGTCTTCAGTTTCAGTTCATTATTGTAAGCAGTTGGTTGTTTAGTCATAATATAAAGCTTTTACAAGTTTTCGTCAAAATACAAACATAAAAATATTTTAGGTCACTATGATGGTCGCCAGCAAAGCGCGTCATCTGATGCTTAAATGACGCACTTCACGGTTATTGCTACCTATTTCCTTTAAACAATTATAACTGTCGGAAAAACTAGCTCCGGGAACTTTCAGCCCCGGCCTCCCCTAGGTATTTTTTAAATAGTCTCTTCTTCTTTAAGTGACCCGTAAACCACAACTTTCCACCGAAACGCACGAACTGCTCCACAGTAGAAATAGGTGTGGCGGTGCTACTTCCCCGGTCGAACTACACTGGTCCTACAAGATGGTAAGTGACAATAAAAAGTCGTCCCTTCTATCCCTTAATTACCTATATACAGGCACCATTTTTAAAATTATATAGCCTGTGCCACTCTGTATACTGGGGCGATTCCAGTGATATGTCATATGTCGTAATCCGACAGGCTATTAGCGCTGACCAAAGAAATGAACATACATACAAACATATATACATGCTCTCGAAAAATATCATCCTCCTTCTGACACACTCAGGTAACAATTAAAACGAGACTTATATCAGGGTACATATCTTCTGTGAGGATACATACATACATTCTTATCCCCGAGGCATTCCTCTGACATAACAATGCATCTGGAGTCAATCTTAGGTAACACTAAATCTAATATTGGATTAGGTACAGATGTGGTGGATAGTGTTGCAATCCACTTACCACTCTCGTTTGCTACTTTTATAGATATAATAAATATACTTCTATAGTTATTATATATAATCGCATGAACACAAAACTATTAGTTATTGCCCGTCGCTATTTACCGAAAACAACGATGACATTTTGATGGGGTCCGCGCATTTGCCGTACACTTATTACAACGCAGCGGGTAATACAAACTTGTTTTTACACTGATATAGAGCTCTTACTGACTGGAAATGCCTACAAATATGATTTCATTAAAAGCGGATATTAGAGCACGTAGAACGTAGTACCTACCAACTTATAATGTATTAAAGTCAGTATTAAATTATGCATGTGATGGTCAATTATTTTAATGACAAATGAAAACGGTAATGACGAGTAACGTACTGATAAGCACGATATCCTAATATATTTTCAACGCTTGGAACACCATTTTAATTTTTGTTCGAACAAACTAATGGAAATGACGAAATTTAAGTAGAATATTCCACGACACACGTGGTAGAGCGGACAACATTCCGGTCTGATAGTGGGCCCCAGATTCGAGCTCCGGTCAGGCAGACATCTGAATGATGATTTTGGATGTTTGTTCTGAGTCTGGGTGTTTGTGTAGTATTTGTGTATCCATGGCACCCACACCACAGGAGAAAAACTTACTGTGGGGCTATGAGTGTAGTAAGCGTTTATGTTAATATTCCTTTAAAGTTAGGAGCCATTTTTGACAGTTGAATAAGTCTTGATAATTACAAGCCTCATCCAGTAATCATCTCTACATCTCAGCCTTCAAACTCAATATAAATAGGCAAAAAAGTGACGCGTCCATTGCGCCTCCGATCGCACCGATAATTTTTCAACACACCATCTACTTATTACGATCATAGGCAGAACATTAACTAACGCGTAGTCTTTCAATCAGGCTTAACCACTGTTCCTAGTAAAAGCAACTCAGGTACTGAAACTGTGGGTTTAAATTCGTAAAGCATTCGTTAAAATTTCTCATTACTGGTTTCAGATGAAAATGTGTTTTAACGTTTGAGGATAGAGTGGAGGTTTATTCGGTCGGTGCGGATATGTTGCTAGCATTGTAAGTAGACATCGGTCAAAGAATCGTGACCGAGCCGTCCCCAGCACCTGACATCCACTCGTATTTAATGTAACCTCAATGTATCGTATAAAAACAATGTTTCAACATTTGAGTCCGTTTTAAATACTTCGAAGACACGAAGTCTAGAAACATTAGGCGTTATATGTCAGTGCGAGATAGATCTTAATTGGAGTTGGGAATTTGAATTGATTGGAAATGTTACGTTTAATAATAAAGTGAAATGGTACTGATTTTAAAATAACTATGTAGTGTTTCATTTTAATTTAAATTAAAGTAAAATTGAAAATTAAATGATAAAATTAGTGTTATTATGGATGTCATATTGATACGACATATGACAGGGGTGGCGAACCATTATGTATAACGTATCATTTTAAATAAATATTTAGTGAAGGATATTACAGACGTGTCGTCAAATAAAAAAATCTTTAACACCGTTGTCTCTACGATTTGATGACCACAAAAGAAGTCGCCAAAACTAAATATTCTGCCTTCCCTTGTGCCACGCGACCCCCGTCGAGGATCCTGGACCACTTGTACTCTAAAAATGACTCACAGGTGTAAGAATATGAAGACATGACGTGCCCAAAATATCGTCGTATACTAATGATAGCACATTCCACAATATTTTAACCATTGGTCCGCCATCTCTGACATATGATATACACTAAACGTGAAATGCTTTCTCTTTGATTTAATCTCATTTTTAGAACCTACTACTATATTCAAATATCTATATTTAGGTGTTTGTTTATATAATAACTTATTATCGTACCTATATATAAGAAGTAGAATTTAGGATAGGAATGATATAGAATGTGATCATAGGGTGTTTTGTTTAGGGTGTAATTGTAGACAACTTTAGAGAGCATTATAATCACAGTATATATCAGCAGCCTGGCAGCTTGTAACTTCGTCTTCTTCAGTACAGATAGAAGACTGATGTAAAGGCATCAAATTCGATTTAGATTTGAATGAAGACATTTATCTGCTTGGATTGAATACTAACACAACCCAAAAATGCTAATTTTACATAAGAGCCGGGTAAAAATTAAATAATGTTTTTTTTTTGTTCAAAGTTTTCTATTGTAGGCCATTTTTGGAATGAAAGTATATCTTTCACTTAAATTTTATGAATTTTGCATTGTGCTGATATTCACGCAAATGGCGATATGGACTTAGTCATAAATATCTTTTTTATAGTTTGTTGTCATTCTCATAGATAGAAAAATATGTCAATTTAATATAAAACTGAAATTTGTTTTAAAATTACCAGCTGCAACATTTTCCTAACGCATTCTTAATACCTATTTTAAATCACAAAAAAATAATAATAACAAAATATATTAATTGCTGCTTATTTGTTGTAAATATAATATAACAATAGTACATAAAAAGCGTACATAGCTTTAACATAAAGTGTACAGTGTTTCTGTAGTTCGTATAGAGCGGGTGTAATGGGGTAATGGCGAGGTGTCTCAATAATTCCGTGCGGTGTCCGAGTGAGAGCGCTACCCGTTCCTATGGCATTCCGCAAGGGACCGGGGACAGGGCCTTATTACTGACATAGACTAAGCTGGGTGTGGAAGGGTTAGGAGGTAAATAAAACGGTAGTAGGTAGAGACTTAGCTCTCACGGACTTAATTGTAAAAAATAGTGTGTATGTGTGCAATTTACATACAGCAGAAGTGAAACTTAATATTAATAAATAATAACATATTTATGAGCATAAGGGGATTAAGATCTAGGGTTTTTGAAAAATCGATTATGTAATCATTGCTTATTCGGATATCTTATTTCGCAAATACCAAACATAAGCTCTTATAGCCATGAAGTAAAATAGCCCTGTCTAGGTGTAGTGTTAACAGCTGCTTTTGTAACGCATTTTCGTTTCATCGAGTTTGAATCGAGTCAAATCACAACGATTCTAAAGAAGTTTTACTTAAAAAAATAGTTCATATGTTCCTTTTATTATGTAAATAATATTCTTATTCATAATGGGGATCTTCAGAAAAGCTAGGAGAAAATGAGCATGCAGTCAGTGAACAACTTGCATATAAGGAACTTCATAGAGAACAGGGGTTCTATGTGAAGTCGAACAGAACTCGAGGACTAAGATGGCCTCACATGAAAGTAAGCAAAGCATATATAGTATGAATATAAATTTTCTAATTTAAATTAATTATTATTTAAATATATTACAAAATACTGCAAAGAATGTTTTTTTTTTATTTTTTTATAGTACGGAATAGCAAACGAGCATGCAGTCCACCTGATGGTAAGTGGATACTGCCGCCCATGGAAATCTGTAATCAACCCTAGATAAGATCAACGTCTCACCTAACGTTAGCCACAGATGCGTTGCTACCCCTGAGGACTGATGGAGTGCCTCGGAAAGTATGTCTCCCTTACCACACCCTTCAGACCCGAACACAACAGCGCATAACACTGTTGTTATTAGGCAGAAATAGGTGTGCCGTTGGTGCTTACAGAGTCGAACCACAAAGAGTTCTACCACCTTCAAAAATGTCATACTACGTTATGATAATGACGCGTAATCTAAGTCTAGTTAATCCTTGTTAACTAGTTGTCTTTCTTTGGATCAATTCGTGACTTAATTAATCTGAATCTTTGTCACAATTTATGTTAGTTATAACTTAGCGACCGTTTCTACCTAACGGCGCGTCTGACCAATTTACTCCCGAGTCAATTACAAGCGCCGCGAATATGGCTGGACGTAAATAAGAGTAGACAAAGAGAGCACGCGCAAAACGAGCAGAACGCAAAAAGTAGCTGTCAGGGGAGTCACGACGTGCGCTATGAAGGAAAAATGCGCATTCTGTTGTTATTATATGTTCTGCGTGGGAGCGGCGTTATACTGTCATTATGTTAAAGATACTCGTGTGTAGGATACCTAATTGTTGGGCTCTGATTAAATCTGGATTTACGTTTGAGGGAACGCAACGGTTTGTTTAAAGTTATTACAGAGGTTTTATTCCGATTCCGAACAGTTAGAACTTTCGTTTGATACTACACCTCTGACTCCAACTTCTACCCCGACATCAGTAGCGTCATCAGCGTTAGGGGGTGGCCTTTGAACCTTAACATCCGTCCCCATGCGGCATTTATAAAGGTTTTTTTAGTCATCAAATTGCAGAGATAATTTAGATTACACCTTTGTTCGCCGATTCAAGTTTCTTCTATGGTTGGCGACGAATTCAAATCTTTGCTATACCACTGTCCGACACTGTTAAATCAGAGGCTATAAGAGGAGGATAATCGGAGTAACTTTATCAGGTGATAGAACCAGTGTAGTTCGACCGGGGAGGTACCACCGCCACACCTATTTCCAGCGTGAAGCAGTTCTTGCGTTTCGTTGGAAGGATGTGGTTGCTGGCTCACTTATATATGAAGCGAACCATCTGAGTCCACAGGAGTAACAACGCCAATATCTATGATCGACTTCGGATAGAAATCCTGCTCTTTTGCTACTTCTGATAAAAAAAATCGTCTTTTTAATCTGAAACAACTCCTACATGATAAAACTTCTAGCTCATGACACATCGAGGACATTTCTCTTGAAGGGTCGTGCTCATACGTGGAGGAAGTGCGGCTGTCAGCGCCACGTGAAAGTGATTAGCGCACAGCGGCGCGTTGTACGCACAACGCCTCTTTGTGCGTGGGGATATAGGGGTAAAATTAGTTTACGTAGTTCGGCATATATTAAAAGTCATTTTTTCTGTAAAAAACGAATTTTACGTTAGTTTGTTCTTGTATACAAGAAAAGACAATCGTAATCGTTTTATTAATGATCATATTATTTAGAAAGTGTAGACTAAAATACGTATACTTTTGAGAGAATATTATTTAAGAGTTTATAAGTATTGAAGACATTATTATAATTTAGCAGTTTGTAATAAAATAATACCTAAGTACCATATTTTAGAGCTGATAAATATAGTTTTTCATATCACTGTTTTTGTAGTACTGATTAAAATACCAACATACCTTGATTTATTACATTATATTATACAATTACAAAAAAAAAAAAAACAATTTATACTTTTAAGGCTTTAAAGCCTTTTTATGCTACATTTGTCATACGTGCCGCATATTACATGCTTCACTATTTATTTACCATATAAAATGATGCATTAAAAACCACGTGTTCAACCAACCCCAAGCTCCTCAAAGACAGCGGTGGATGTCGCGTGTGATCGAGTTTCGCCACACAAGGGTACTTTGTTCCTTACATCGCAAATGCACCGCCGGTCTCTGTAAGACGTTATACGGACTTGTGCTCTTTATTGTTCACATGTTGTTCAGTAGGAATATCAGAATTTTGCTTTTACTTTTGTATGTCTTGTAATACGCGAGATCGCAAGCGAAATAGCATAGATTTATCGGGAAAATTTTAGTCTTATTATCGTATCAACTAGTGTTGCTACAACTTTTTAATCAACCCGATGTTGAAATCAACACCTCCACGGAGAAATACTCAAATTCTTAATAAGGAATATCTTTACTTTAGAATTAACCATGACTCAAACCATACAACTGAAAAAGTACCGCCGATATTACACATGATTTTTTATGTATATATTTTTATTTTTTTGTAAATTCACTGGATTTCAAATTCATGAAAAATCTTCTCGTGTAGGAATTGTATTTCAACAGTAAAATGCCACAATACAATTCCCCCATAAAGTTTAGTCAAAATTAACTTCCAATCATCAAAAAAATGTTTAGCAATAAATAATTCTAAATACCTAATTTTGATATGATTATTATGATAAATGAGCCTCATCTTCACCAACTTCATGTTCCCTGCAATTTCATCCGTATTTTAATAAATTTTACATAAATTTAGAATTATCAATTATCGATATGTATGAAAATATATTATAGTTAGGTACAGTCCACAGTTACTGTATTTTGAATTATATAAATTAAATTCAGTTGATTTGCTTTGATGAAATTTTAAACACACACACTGGTTTTAAAAAATATATAAAATTCTATTATAAATATATGCAATAACATAACGTCATTTATATATATTATTCATTTATAAGCATTCAAATGTAAAAAAAACTGCAGTTTTTTTTCATAATCATCGAAAAAATCAAAAAATTGGTTTCATCTCGGCAGCAAAAACCACATATAAGGTGTACCGAATGTCGATCATCTAATTCCTTAACACACAAAAATTTTAAACTACAAATCACCACAAACAAATGCGCTGTATTAGCATTGTGCAATTCTACACACTGGCTGCTAATTGCTGGCAACCACTTAACAAAACCTCTCCTTAATTGACTACAAAACGGTAAAATAAACGAGCATCGGGTAATGACAGGTCAAGTTGGGCTGGTCGGTAGCGGGTGCCAAATTTTGTGAAACCTCCGATAATTGTAAGACAATGCGTTACGACTCATGAGCGTTTGACGGACCATCGCGAAGGGTTTTGAGGCCGGCCGTAAAACTCATTCGTCCTTATTTGCCGATGCAATTGTCCCTGTTAGCTTTACGTTACACGTGGTTCCATTGGGAGCCGGACTGTCGCATTCTTTATGAATATTTACATATGTGTGTAAAGGACTTTCTTATCCGAGACGTTCCAACTTAGTCTTCGGTGTTGCAATGTATCTGTCACCAACCATATGTAAGACAATTCTTATTTAGAGTTAATGATAGATATTCATGGGCTACAGTGGCCGTTTGCTATCAGTTGGACCGCACAAACGATTGCTTCTTCCATATTTATCTTTTTTCAATAAGAAATATAACGAATCGTCTGTACATGAATTAACTGATATGTATTAAGCATAATTATTACAATTGGAAAATAGTAGAAAAAACTTAGACATTATTTGTCCACGTTTGCAAACAAATCCCTATAGTGAGGAGAAAATTAAAACAAAAACAGACATAAGATGTCACTTTTACGTAAACATATTTTTAGGGAGTATCATTCTTAGAATCTCAATTTTTAGTATTTATTTCAAAATGTTCTGAAATTTAACCATAGAGTTAAAAAGATAGAAGCTCACATCACGCTCTACAGGGTTAGGAAAATCAACAATAGAAAATTAATATCACAATAACCACATAGCAACCCTCAAATTACGTACTTCAATAATATAATCAGAATGTAGCGAGAGAAAAATCACTAATAAAGACCAAACAAATCTAATTCCAACAGCGTTACAGGAAGCGAGATTTCGTAAATGTTTGCACAAGTACTCGAACGAAACGATTGTAAGGAATAATTGAACGAACTCGAAAACCAGGCAATTTTCCAAACAACCCTCGAAAATAAAAAGGCGCATAAAAACCGGGGGCCTCGCAAACCGAGCGTGAAATATGAAAAAATCTACTACGCAAGTGAACAGGCCTATTCAATGCCATAAAAATATGATTGACATGTTTCTTAATATGACATCTTTCGGAGCGGTGATATTTTTTTGTCGCCCGCTCTATTAATTCTAAACTCTTCGTCGAAACCACATCACGAACTGAACGATAAATCCTTCGACGTAAAGTTGAAATCACTTTGTAATTCTACTGAAATAGAGTTCAGAATTTTAGCAATATACAGAGATAAGTGCTGGGTAATCCAATTACATTCTTTGTCAAGGTTCGGATGTGGATTATGTTTCTATAGAGCCACCATGTTTTATCTCAATGTCTAGGCATGTTTGATCCTTTGTCCCTATGTGAGCACATTATAATGACACGGTTTTGAAATACCGCTTTGAACCTTTCTATTTGTAAGTATAAAAGGTATATAAATCTCCTATTATTACAATTACATTGCGTAACGTTCATTTTTTTATGATTTTGAAATTATAACTAGATACTACTTGTGAGGCGTTAGGAAAAAAAGTACTTTTATATTTTGAGCAAAAGTCGCACAGCGATTAAGTACATATGTACATACGTAGATACATATGTTGCGAACTTATTGAATTAATACTGTAAAAGGTTTCAAAAGACCTAATCAATTTATACATATAAAAAAACCCTGTTTCCCTTAGTCACGACTTTACGCGTGAACGGCTAGACTGATATCGCTAGTTCTTTTTGGAGTGTTTGTTACTGTCAGGAGAAGGTGCTTATAAAAGGAAGAAAAGGAGGATGCGCAAAATAATAAAAAAAAAACTTATTTTTTAAATTTTAATTACCTAAACATAACCTAACATAAACCTAAACAAACATTGGCAATATATAAAATTGTAATCTATACTAATATTATAAAGCTGAAGACTTTGTTTGTTTGTTTGAACGCGCTAATCTCAGTAACTACTGGTCCGATTTGAAAAATTATTTCGGTGTTAGATAGCCCATTTATCAGGAAGGCTATAGACTATATATCATCGTCGAAACTTACGCGGGTGAATCCGCGGGGCGCAGCTAATATAACCATTTGGCGTTCGACATAATTGTCTATCTTACACTGTATTATATTATATAAACACAATTTTAAATCTTACAACACTATTGTTTGACAATTAGGTATACCTATTATTATTTTTGACAAGGACAAACCATTTAAAGGTATTTGAATAAATTCCGCTAATAAAATGACCGCATTGCCACATCTTTGTTTTAGACACAGAAAGTTTTAAAAATACACTTAGAAATGCAAGCTTTCAAATTAAAATGTTTTTTTCTAGTCAAAGGTATATCATAGTAGTAGGTACAATACAACAATAGCCATGCCGCTTAGCAACCTCCTATTCAAACAGAAAATAGATACTCCTATATAAAAAAAAAAAAGTTGAAAAGATTTCAAAAATTCAATTTTTAGAAACGTTAATTTGCTTTTTGTATTCTTCTTAGAAAAACGTTTTGTTTGATACCGATATTGATTTGATATCGTAGGGGTGCTTGAAAAATCATTGATCCGCCATCTTGAAGCGTCTGTCGTATTGGGTTTAGAATAACATTATTAAGCTGATCAGAAATTCAAAACAAACGTTTAAGAGGTGGTAGAACTATTTGCGGTTCGACTCTGAAAGCATTACCGTCACACCTTTTTCTGCCTCATAACCGGAGCTTTACGCATTGCTGTTTTCAGGTCTGAAGGGTGCGACAAGAGGAATATACTTATCCGAGGCGATCCAATTCAGTCCTCAGGGGTAGCAATGGATCTGTGGGTAACCTTAGGTAAGATTCTGATCTTATATGGGATTGATAACAAATATTCAAGGGCGGCAATGACCACTTACCATCAGATATGCGCTGCATGCTCGTTTGCTACTTACATATTATAAAAAAAATCTGTACGCAAAATTTCAACTTCATTGGTTCGGGTTATTTGGTCTACTTCTAATTTGGTTGCAAAATTTGACCCACATATATACACACACAGTACCAAGGCAAGTTAATCAAAAACTTATCTTAAAAGAGCCTTTGTACAACCCTATCAACAAAGAAACCAAAATTACCAAATTACGCAATCACAGAGCGTTTATTGACGGAAATGTGCCACGCTAGTTCCGCGAACCCATAAATCACTGATAAGGCTGACAATCTGACGGCCGGTCTCTGTGTCTCTGGGCCGCTTGGTCTCCGTAAGGTTATCGCGCATGTCGTGGAAGGACGAAGGAAGCTTAGGACCAACTCACAGATAGGATAAAACGCTAAAACACACTTAAAGTATCTCAATAGACTTTTGTCAGTTTAAAGAACTGATTTATCACTTCTCAAAACTTGATTTTGTCCTTTAAGAAAGCGGACGGCTGCTTGGAAAATAAACAAAATGTGTGAAAATGCTTACAAACAAAGCATTTTTAAAGGATGAATTTTAAATATATACAAAACTTTTTGAAGTGAAACTGCTTTAGAATCGAAATTGCGTCACGATAATGAAAAAAACACATACCTAAATATATAGGATTAGGTCGGCGAGATAATGAGAAAAAATATATTACAGCGAAGGTATTTTATATTACTTTTAAAAATAAAATATTCTATAATAAACATTTTCATTTCCACCACGTGTGAGTTGCACACACACACTTTTTATTTTTCTTTTAGATCACAATTTTAATAGTAAAACTATTCGTAGTCCCACTTCAAAGTCACTACCGACTCACCTATTTCTACGTAATGATAACGGTGATAGTGTTAAGCGGTACTTTATTCTGGTTTAAAAGATGAACCCTTTAAAGGCAAAATAATCATATGAGGCATTTTATTTGCCGACCAAAGAGGCTTCAAATCTATTTAGTTGATTACCCAATCACATAGGTATATATCCTCGGATGACAGTAAATACTTACGAGCAGCAGATAAAGCAGACAAGCCGCTTTGTAATTTTCATAAAAAAGATAGCTCACTAACGAAGCACGTCATGAAAAAAAGGACCCATAATTTCATTTTAAGAGCCAAAAAATGGCGTATCATTAACCTGTCGCTTAAATTTTTATTAATCACGTGTTGTCACGACAATAAATCTTCATCAAAAAAATCTTGATCATGTCAACGTCATTACACGGCTTTCCTTATGCTTTCTGATATTGCCGACACTAAAGTTAACAAAGATACATGTCTTAGTACTTACATCATCGAATTCCTAGATAGCCTATCTAGTGGATCTTACTCATGTTATTGATTTATCTTGTCACAAGTAGAAATGTGTAGGGCTTGTGTTTCTTTGTTTACTTAGTCTGTAAGTAGGTGATAATGATTTTTCGATCTTGGAAATACATTGGCCTACCTTATAAGCCCATCAAAATGATATAATTATAATACTAATAAGTTAGAAGGTGGTAGAACTCTTTGTGGTTCGACTCCGGAAGCACCACCGCCACACCTATTTCTGCCTAATAACAGCAGTGTTATGCGCTGTTGTGTTCTGGTTTGAAGGGTGTGGTAAGGGAGAAATACTTTTCCGAGGCATGCCATCTTAGTCCTCGGGTACCCCAGAGCAACGCCTCTGTGCCTAACCTTAGGTGAGACTTTGATCTTTAGTGGGGTTGATTACAGATGTCCATGGGCGGCTACTTTCGTTTGCTACTTCCATACTATATAAAAAAAAAAAAAAACAGAATTTAATAGACATCAGCATTCTTAAACTCTAAAGGCAATTTTCTTTATCCCAAAGAAAGGTAGTTAACAATTAGTTTGTTAA
>MOOZ01000317.1:355967-370024 GCA_002930495.1 Cecropterus lyciades
TATAATTATAATACTAATAAGTTAGAAGGTGGTAGAACTCTTTGTGGTTCGACTCCGGAAGCACAACCGCCACACCTATTTCTGCCTAATAACAGCAGTGTTATGCGCTATTGTGTTCTGGTTTGAAGGGTGTGCTAAGGGAGACATACTTTTCCGAGGCATTCCATCTTAGTCCTCAGGTACCCCTGAGCAACGCATCTGTGCCTAACTTTAGGTGAGACTTTGATCTTTAGTGGGGTTGATTACAGATGTCCATGGGCGGCTACTTTCGTTTGCTACTTCCGTACTATATATAAAAAAAAAAACAGAATTTAATAGACATCAGCATTCTTAAACTCTAAAGGGAATTTTTTTTATCCCAAAGAAAGGTAGTTAACAATTAGTTTGTTAAAAAACATTTGTTTTTTTTTTGTCTAAGTGCGTTAGTTAGTAGAACTTCAAATGAAAAATAAAAAAACGACTACCTAAAAATAATTAACTGGAAAAAGAAAAACTATAACAACAAATATATATTTAATCATTATTATGAACTGCAAACATAGTTTCGGTGATTTTTGGTATATGTTTTGTTAATCCCGGCTCGCGTGGCCGTGGTACCATTACAGTCAAACTATTGGTAGTAACTGCCATATTTTATAAGCGTAGACGTATAAAGCACCTATAAACATAACATCAGATAGAGGGCAACTCATTAAAATCCGAAACTGTGCGAAAATTTTCACAAGACAAAAGGATTCAAATAATAAAACTAAAAATAAGTTGAAATCAATCTCGAGTTACTACCAAGCCTCAGCGAGGGAGCGAACAGAATGTCATTCTTTCGAAGTGCAATAACGTAATAATTAGCTAATTGGTCACACGGCATTTTACGACTTGGGACGGATAAAACAAAATTATAATTAGCCATAAATCCATGGCGACCGTCGATCGCACCGATCCCGCGTGATTATAAGTATCGATTATTTTTTATGTGTGCGTCCGTCGAGGGTGTTGTTTGTGTGTGTGTACGAACAACAGATTTATTGTTAATGGTGTCCCGAACATAATTAAAATGGTTGATGTTTCGCCCGGCCCGCCACGGCCGGCGTCCTTCGTACGGGATACAGGCTAGATTGTCTTAGAGACTATTCATTTTCTATAGATTATCCCGGTCGAAATATTCCATTTCTGACTTCCTCTGTTCAGAAGTAAATATTAATATTTCGAGTAAACGTATGTCTATGAAACGAATAAAAAATAACTCACACTGCCTCATATAAGATCTGGTAATTTTCTGCGTACTGATTTGTACCATTCTCTTGTGTTTTACTTCAACTAAAAGGTAAAAAACATAAAACATATTTATTATTGATAATAATAATAACATAGATCATGTTTATAAGATAATCTTCACTAGAATATTATCTATATAATATATTAAGATCAAATAAAACCGAAAATACCTCATCTCTCTCAGGATCTCAGAAATGAATTTCAAAATTTCTATATTCCCGAATACTTTCTTTTCTTTTACCGTGATAACATCTGTTTGTAGCTACTCTATGCACGGTGTTATAGATGATGGCGGATAAGCGTCCGCCGATGGGGTCTCACCTCGTGCGATATGTAGCCCCATGGCGAGAGTGGAGCAGCTTGCGAGTCACGGGCAGATGGGAAATTCTGGTTACGTTGGTATATGTATCGATTGCCTTTTTCTTACATTGCCGCTTTACATGAATAACCTCGCAATACGAAATTCATCATTTTTTGTAACATTGTTAAATATATTTAAAAAACCGACTGCTTAAAATTTTATTTTTTTCATAGTGATATATTTAATTTGACACTTTATATGAGTTTTCGTCGAAATAGGTAAAAGAAATTTATGTATTTTTAGAATGGTCTGTTTGATACTAGCTATGATTTGATACCCGTATTGTTGTGATAATAAAAAGTCGTCCTTCTCCCACTTTTTCCCCTTTTTCAGGCGCATTTTTTTTTAAATTATACGCCTATATTCCTCTCAAAAACACACATACATACGCTCGCAAAACATTCCTCTCCTTCAGACGCAGTCGAGTAAATACATATTTATCCCTCTTATATTGTTTTCAAATCGAAAACTTAGTGCTCTAACTCCACTGTGATTATCTTTTTTTTATTATTATTGTAACTTCATTTATTAAAAACATAAATATTTTAATTTTTACTTGGCTCTCCTGCAAAATTAGCGTTTTTGTGTTGTGTATTACACATTCAAAGCAGCGACATTATGTCCTATGTATGAAAGTATGTACATAAAACAGTATATTTATAAGGCAGAAATGAACGGAGTTGTGAGTTAAAATAGGCGTGTTCATATTTCATTTTGATCTAATAAGTGGGATACGTGCATGCACCCGCCTGTTAAATGGTCATTGAGCTTATGAACATCTGTTACTAATTTTGTAAAGAAAAGCTTAAACTATCGATTACAGATGCTTCGTTACTCATAAGAAATATGATAGAATGCTTTTAAAATAAATCTGTTTTACCAGACACTTCAAATACGCTACTCTGCTGTTTTCGAGGGTGAATAGAACCAAGCAGCATTAGGTCAGCGATATAAGAGGTCTGGTAGGTGTAACTCGGCATAAGAATTTGAGTTCAAGGTTTGAATCCCAGGATGCAACTCTGATTTTTCAAAGGTATATGCGTATTAGATATTTATCTTCACTTCCTATAGTGGTGAAGGAAAACATCGTGAAGAACTACATGCATGTTATTCTATAAACACCGGCTGAGTGTGAGTCGGCCTCAAGCACAAAAGGGTCCGTACCATTATCAATAAAAACCGGCCAAAAAGTCACGGTTTTTATATGGGAGTTCCCATTAAATATTTATTCTATTCTTTTTTTAATATTTCGCAGCAATAAAAATACATCATCTGTAAAAATTTCAACTATCTAGCTATCACAGTTCAGGAGTTACAGCCTGGTGTAGATAGACGGAGAGACGGACTGCGGAGTCTTAGGGTCCCGTTTGTATCCCTTGGGTATGGAACCCATTTTTTAAATGTTCTCAAAGGTGTATGAAATATACCCATTCGCGCTTCATCAGCGTGGTGGTCTAATCACCTCTCAGTCTGAGAGTACGACTATGCCCAGCAGTGGGGCAGAAATAGGTTGATGGAGAGTAGATGTGGTTATTTACTTTTCTAAGAATAGACTGTTCGGTAGTGGACATTATGAATTGATACTGGTAAGTAGTTTAAGTAAATATTAGGTGACCAATACTTTTGTTTGAAATAGTAGTTTTGTCTATTACTATTATCAAATATACAGTAGGGCTGGTATTTATCTTAGTATTCCATAATTTGTTTTAGTTTGAGAATAGGCAGTCTTGAATAGCGTTTTAATTGGGCTCTTGTGAAATTTCAAGTTTCGTGTCTGGAGTAAACCCGATTTATTATAACAAGCAATAAATGAAAACAATTCAGTGGTAGATCGAGTATGGTTTCACCGAAGAGGCTCCACTCCACGTCTATTTCTAGAGTAAAGTAGTTCTTGCGTTTCGGTGGAAGAGTATGGTTGCCGGTTCACATTCTTTTGAAGCGACCTTCTTAGTCCTCAGGCGTAGCAACGCGATTGGTATCAGATGGAACCCCTGTTTATATGAAGTTGCTTACTGATTAATGTCGATTGACGGCAGTGACCACTTCTCATTAGATGAACTGCAAGCGTTTGATACTTCAAATTTATTAAAAAAAACAACCTGACATAGACATGCACTCGTAACATTTAAATACATATGCATATTAAAAAGTAGAACACGTTCAACTCCAAAACCACCACACCTTCTTTTTTTTTTGTTCTCGAGGGGGAACCTTCAAAAGGTACCCAACGCCGTGGGAGCGACGCCAGGTTACGTGGGATTTTTACCGCACTAAAACCCCCCCGGTGGCCGTCCTCGGCGCTGCGAAGAGGACTCCGGGATCTCCCAAGGATAACAACCGGAGTCCTCTAAGCGCATTGCCTCATCGGGCTCCACCCAGGTGAGCGGCTGTGCGTACCGAATCGTCTGGTTCTTACGACGGTATGCGACCACAGTTACCGCTCTCCTTCCCGGGGTTGCTTGACTGGACGGTTCGATTCCATTCCACACCTTCTACCTAACAGTAGTAAGTATTACACACTGTTGCACTGCTGGGTGTGAGAGCAACGTATTTGTCCGAGGCGTTCCTAATTAATCTAAATCAGCAGCAACGCATCTGTGGCCAACCTCTGGTAAGACTAATTTTATTCGGGGTTGATTACAGTTTAATTATATGGGCGACAGCGGCCACTTACCATCAGATGGACTGTATGCTCGTTTGCTACTTTAATTTTACAAAACTAGATACTTGATTTAATCCAAATTTTCGTTCATAGCAGCCCTAAACAGTACCTGTTCGGCAATGGGTGTGTCGAAAAGGCGTAGCTGTTGGAATGGATAGTGCACGAGAATTCCGCGATAGGTCACAATGTCGCGTAGAAATGTCGACATGCCCTAACATCGGAATTTATCGGAAGGAATGTTTTAAGAATTTGCATTCATTTTGTGCTCTTTGTGTAATTAAAGTGGCAAATAAATACAGTTCTTCTAGTGTTAAGTCATTCCTACCAAGGTATTCAATTGCGAATAGTTTAACTTGGAGTCGGTCATTAATGCGTTACATTAAAACGTTAGGTGGTAGAACTCTGGAGTTAGATGGCACCACCGTCACACCTTTTCTACCTAGTAACTTCGGTGTTAAACACTGCTAGTGTTCTGGTTTGGAGGAGAAAAACATATACACTACGCTTTTGAAATAAGATTGTTTCTATAAAATTAAAATAGCAAACGAGTACTCAGTCCACCTGATAATGGTCACTCCCGCCCATGGACATTTGTAAGCAACTTCATATAGACGAGTTTCATCTAAAGTTAATAGCAGATATGTTGCTACTACCGAGGACTGAGATGTTCGCCTCATATAAAAGTAAACCGCAACCGTACTCTTCCAGAGAACTGCTTTAAGCTTCAAGCAAGAAATCGGTGTGAAGGCAACACCGCCTCGGTCAAACACTATTAGTAGTGGAATTCACTACAGAACAGAACAGAACCTGCAGCATTCATTTCCAAGGTACGAAACAACCAAAACATTGTCAAAAACCGGCAATTTCCCTAACACTTCCCAGAACGCCGCGTTAGCTAACCACGATTAATCAACTTTAGTCCCCGAGCTTAATTATTAGACACGAGTTTATTTAATTTATTTGAGCGTCCAATACGTTATAGGACGTCCCGAAATATTCGTTCCACGCCCCGCCATTACTTGGGACGGGTCGCCGCTCGTATATCATCGGTAGGAAATTACGACAACACTTATTACACGTTTAAACAAAGGCAGAGGTTACACGGGGTCCTATTTACTGGACGTTTTAGTTCAATTTAATTTACGGTGAAGCTTTATGTAGTTTTAATATTTATTTTTAAATTTAAGTACTATTATAGAAGTTGCAAAAGAGCTTGCGTCCACCTGATGGTAAGTGACACTTTTTATATGGAAGTAGCAAACGAGCATGCAGTCCATCTGATGGTAAGTGGCCTCTGCCGCCCATAGATACATGTAATTAACCCCAGATTAGATAATAATGATATCTAAGGTCCACCATAGACGCGTAGGTACTCCTAATGACTAAGTTGGTCACCTTATACGATGGTGAGTAAAATTACGCTAGAATATCTTTAAAATAAGTAAGTATATATTATACATAGGTGTAGTTAATATAAGTGACACGGTTTAAGACAATTATCTCTCATTCGAATGCAATTCATTTAAGATGAGAAATACAAATTATGTAGGTACGCTACAGACGTAGATTAAAAATACAAATTACAAATAATGTAGGTACGGTACAGACGGAGATTAAAAATACAATAATATAGGTGCGGTAGAGACGTAGATTAAAAATACAAATTACAAATAATGTAGGTACGGTACAGACGTAGATTAAAAATACAAATTACAAATAATGTAGGTACGGTACAGACGGAGATTAAAAATACAAATTACAAATAATATAGGTGCGGTACAGACGTAGATTAAAAATACAAATTACAAATAATGTAGTTACGGTACAGACGTAGATTAGAAATACAAATTTCAAATTATGTAGGTACGGTATGGACGTAGATTAAAAATAACAACATTGTGGAGGTATTAAGAAATATGCATGCACTAACTACATATCAATTTACAATAGCAATATCAAGGCAATTCTTTTTAAATAAATAATTTGAATAAAATGGCAGTTAAATTAAAATTTATACATTTCATAACTGGCACTTATGTTATTTTATGCTGTGAAGTTGAAATATACACCTCTTAATATTGATAATATTATTCTTAATATAACTTTTGATGTATGAAATAAACATCTGTTAATAATGTTAGAATTATTCCTTATAGTAAATCGTTGAGTTCAAAGTCACAGATTAAAGTTGTTGGCAATGTAGCTATTAATAAAAATTGTTTTTAGGGTATATGTTGACGAGTAGTCTGGTCTACAGGTAACTGATCCACAAAGTAACGTTGGCAGATACATTTTGAAAGTTGATAGGTGAAACGTTGAGCTTGGAAACGGATGGGTGAGCGCTAATAATTTCGTATTTAATTTCAAATAGCATCCAACTAACGACCTACATATGATATTGCACATACGTAGCTCCGCCTAAGCATTGACTTGAAAACATAGACAAAAATATAGTTATTTTATATACCTAAGTAAAAAGATAAACTCGTCGTACCAACACTAGAAGTGTTACCAACCGGAACACGACAAACAAAAAACGATTTCTGTTTGTATGAACATGTGTAACGGTGGTACAGTAAATCCCAAAAATATATACCTACCTGTAACATACCTACTGTCTATAATGCTGTCTTACTTCTTCCGCCTTTATAAGTTCATTCTAAAAGGACATAAAATGCATTGTACTAGGCGAGCATGTGTTCGCGCCGGCCTCCTAAAGAACGAGTACAAATCGTATAACAATCACCATTTTTCAATCGGTTTTTATCAGCCCACAATTAATAATTCGTAAAAATCATTAACGAGCGAGACAAGGGAACAGACGTCGCCGTCTTTGTGGCATGTCGGGAGATGTATAAAAAAGGAAGGGGAGAAAAAAAGACAAAAGGTATTAAAAGAAGCGGCTGAGTACCCCGCAGGGCGGAGGTACATCAACTGTGTATACAAAACCAACACGGGATGTGTCGACAGGGTATCGGCTGCGCCCGCGCATCGCTATATCGACGAATGCAAAAGAAAGGCGAGTAATCGCAACACGAATCGTCCGATCTGTCCTGGTAATGAGATGACGTCGTCTTGGGCCTTACCATGTTCTATTTGGAATGCTTAAGCAGATGAGAAAGTAATACTCGTTAATTAAGATTATTATTTTTGCACTTTCGTTAGGACCATAGAACGTTTTGAATTATTTTACAGCGTTTTTATGGTTTGTATTTTTTGACTCTCTTAAGGAGTCGTATGTTCATAACAAATTTGCTATTGACATCTTAAGAATCGAAGCTTAAGATCACATTATTATTTTATATAAAAATTTTAGCCTTATGAATTTTGAAATGATAGGTATTAATATCATCATGGAAGACTTCATACTGATGTGGAAATAAAGTAATCTTAAATAACTTACTTTTACTTTTTAAAACACACAAAAACCTGATAAATAAACTTACCAACGCCCACTGGAACCCGCGATTTTAGCAACTCGATGCGAATTCCACGACGGACGGTAATGACGACTTTAGTGTCACTTAAAAATAATAACAGTCATAAAGATACGGTTTTACGGCATTCGACATTATTTTCTCAGCAATATAAAACATATAAAACAAGTTTTGATTCGCACAATAGTAAAACAATTACAGCTTATTAAATAAATATTGGTTGACTAAGATTTAATACAACTTATGGTATTTCGTAGAAACAAAATATGTTATTTCGATAGCCTATCATTATCCCACAGCTGAGCACGAGTCTTCTCTCAAAATGGTAGAGTTTTAGGCTATAGTCCACCGCGCTGGAAGAGTGCGAATTTGTAGTGCGAGTTTTTAGAGAACTAGTTTAGGTTAACTATGTTGATATCACAATATTATATGAAAAATATGTAATTTTAGAAAAATATTATTGTGGATTTTATACATTTCAATATGTAACGGGTAACTCACGATATGCGTTTTTTTTAATTTAAATGATTTTTGCCGATATATCGGCCCGCATGATCCATAATCCGATAATTCAAAAAACTCATCGTGATACCCGTTACAAATCGACGTAAGTATAAAAAATTATAACAAATATTACTGATCAAAATATAACCAACAAAATATGTCGTGGTCATAACTTAGAAATGAATAAACCCACAATAATAATTATAACGTACTGAAAGGTAGAACGGGCTAAAAATACAAAAGCCTCTAACGACATGCCGGCCGGCGCCATATCAAAGACTGAACCTCAACACGTAGGGAACGGTTACCACCCGCGGTGGCAACAAGGCTTGTGGTGACAACCACTGTGATCAAAGACTAGACGCCACGGAATCCCATTCAGATAATGGACTTAATAAATGCCCTCTCCAGAACACTAGCTAGTTATTAATTGAGGTTGTAAAATATGAGAGCACGAAACAAAGAGATATAAAATTTAATGTATTATTGAAATAATTCTTGTATCGATTTAGAATTCAACAATTATTTTTAATTTTATTCATTTTCTGTATAAACGGAACGTTGATGATGATTTTTACCGATAGCTGTCTGTTTTATAATGAAAACTATATGAAAAACATACTCATATGTTTTAAATGAGACGTTTACTAATATTTTGAAAAATACAAAAATAAAACAAGAAATAAAATATGATAATCATCATGTGCAATCAACAACCGTAGGTGATAAATATATATTAATAAATTTCAATTTAATATCACTTACACATCAACTCAATCATACAAATCATACCATTCAATTAAGGGAAGCCAATTTAAATGAAACTTTGTGTAACATTTCAAGCTCGCGTGATACATTTATTTGCCTCGCAGATTCATTTCTTACGGCCCATTATAATGGCTTATCCCGTGTCGTTTGCACGTCGTTAAAATAATGTACGAGTAAATAGAGTGAAAGATTCGCGGGGTTCGACAAGGCGCGGTCTTAGGGCCTGCATGTCTCCTACTCCATAAAGCGAACTACACAGAATTTATGTTCGTTTGTCACGACACCGGCCAATTGGATATCCCGATATTTTACCGTAACGTGACGACATTAATATAGGGCTAAGGGCCCGTGATGTAGAGCTTTTTAATAATCGATTCAGGGAACATGCTGTGACATTATTTTCGAAGTTGTTACGAGAATTTATTGACCACGTCATAACCTTAATTGAATAAGCTCGTTCATACATATTAAATGTACGAACAGCGGTAACTGAATGATCAAAGAATATTATTTTTGAGACAATAAGATTGTATATTTTAACTAATAGATGACCATGTAGACTTTAGATAATTAGACTTAGAAGAAATGTTAATACCATTAATTGATAAGCATGGCTTATCAATTAATGGTTAAAATATACTCAATATTTTTTTCATATAGGTACGATATGATGAAATTGCTAAATTTATGATAGCGGTGGTTACTGTGTCCGCAATTTCATTAACAGTGCACTATCGGAAACCGTAACAGTAATAGAAGCTACTGCCTACTGAATCAGGAAAATTGCTTTTGGACTAATGTATTTTCAGAAATACTGCTTAACGGTGACTTAATTCCAGTACAATTGGATGTACTCAACATCATACATATGATAATAGGTTCTATGAATATAAATGTATCACAGGTAACCAGTATAGTCTAGCGGTGAAAACATACATGTCTGAGACTTTTTTAAATAAAAGTTCTCAAAAGCTACATAAGTCTACCAAACTGGCTAGCAAGCGGTAGTGCTTTTACTAAACTCTCGTTCTGAGAGGATACCGATGCCAATAAGTAAATAAATAATTAGTGGTCGGTGATAATGACAACATGTACATTGATATAATGTTTACGTCGTCAACCAGCCCACAATATCAGAGCATAGTAGACTACTGCTTAAGTTTTTATATTATATAAGTACAAAAGTTTGTGAGGATGTATGTGTGTTTGTTACTCTTTCACGCAAACACTACTGATTGTATTTGAATGAAATTTGGCACACAGATAGTTTATGTTATGGATTAATATATATAATACTTTTACCTTACATGACCCAAACGGGCGGAGCCGCGGGTAATTGCTCGTAATGTATAACTCTATTTATACAGACATTTTGCCTTTCAAATCATGAAAAGAATGATATACGCCACTGTATTCAAATTAGTTTAAACGTAGTAGAGCTCTTTGTGACTTGTCTCCATAGTTGCCACCGACACACCTATTTCTGCATAATGATAAGCTGTTTAAGCGCTTCTGTGTTCTAGTTTTGAGGGTAAGAGTTTCATCTTATTCCTCCGGGGTAGCAACGCATTTATGGGTGGTCTCAGACAGGACTCTAAAATTAGCCTACCATCAGATGGACTGCATGCTCGTTTGCTACTCCTGTGATATAAAAATGGGTTTATAATACTTTATGATGATACGCTAATGGGGATAGGTGTGTACCAATGATGGTAGTGTTTTAAGGCCGTCCAGATAAAATAATCATTTATGTAGTCATTTTTATCCACACAAGATTGTCGTTGATAACATAATCACATACAGCGTTTTCATATTTCTCAATATGTAAATATATTTGTGACTCATCAAATATAAAATATTACTATACAGACTGTATATAAAGAATATGATTTATGATGATCATTACATTTTTTGTAAGAAGACTTTTTGTAAACGAATATTAGGTATTTGCATTTTTCATAACAACGTTGGTTTTAAATGTCCTACAAACATGTTTTTATTAATATTGCATTTAAATAGACAATTACTATTTAATTCATTGTAAAACGACCGATAATTCTTATCTCATAATATTATTGTATGACAAGAATATCAAACATTATCAACCAGTTTTGCCACAAAACTATTATCATATTAATTAGTAGTGAATCAAGTGATCATAAACGAATCTAACAAAATAAAATAGTTTAAATTTCTTAACAGGATAACATTTTATTACCGGCCTGCGTCAAAAGGCGGGTAATGTTTTTCGAGCGTATGTATGTATATTTGTTAGTATGTAATGCTAGTCCGCCTTATAATAAAGTTTTAAATAAATAAATAAATATGTCCATTTCTTTGGCACGCTATAGCCCAAACGGCTTGACGAATTATGACATGTGACATATCATTAGAATCCCCTTCGAATGTAGAGTGACATAATAAAAATTGCGCATATAAATAGGAGAAAAGGGGGGGAAGAGGTGACTTTTTTAGTATCGCGATAATGTGGGAACCAAATACTTTTATGTTACATATTAACGAAAACACATAGAATGCGTTAAATTAAATATAGATATCGTCGAAGGCAACCGATTACAGTTTATTATTTTAATATATATGTCTGTTTGTACCGCTTTCACGTAAAAATACTTATCCGATTTAGTTTAAAGGACGTCTTCAACGTGGTAAATGACCAAAAGCTAGTATAAAATATATGTATTTATCTTCCTTTGTGGGTCTAAATGCTCGTGTCTAAATACTTACTTGATATCGAGCTAATATGCTTCATTCTTTACCTCTAAACAGATCACTAGATGGAGTGTTTAAGACGCTCCATTTATACCATAATCATTACCTATTGATATTGATCGCAATCTTAATTTCCCATAACGAATGGCCCAGCACTTGTCTTCAGTCACTCAGATAAGGCCATTGGTAGCAATTGGCCGTGAGATATCGCAACAATTGAATTGGGCTGACGTATCAATTAAATAACGCTTTTCTTAATACGCACTAATTGTCTTAAAAGCTTTTCAGATAGAGATAATTAATATGTATTAATTGTTGTAGGTGTCACTAGGTATGTTATCTGTACAAGCCAGAGGTGTTATAATATGCAAATTGCGTATTAAAAATCCCTCTATAAAAATGCTTTGATGTCATCTTATTGTAAAATGACAAGAAAAAAATTATAATGCAAAAAGAAAAAAAATCCAATTTTTGTAAAGTAGTGAAAAAGTAGCCATGGTTACATTAAGCAGAATTAAAGAACTAGATCCACGGTCGGAAGAGCTTTTTTTGAAAAATGGGCGTCAGTAGTGGCAACACATTAATGATTGACTTTAGGTAAAAACCATGTTTTATACCCAGAGCCTAATATCAATTCAATAAAATGATCAGTCATAGAATTTTGAAATACGTTGAAAAAATATAATCATTAATCAGTCAGACAATCTGACGTGGACGAATTTCACAAACATTCGGAAGGCATCATCAAAGTCAAAGGGCCAAAACCTATTATTACCTCACAATGCAAAACCGACGTCACAAAAACACTACTAATGAAGTCCGACCAAAGTTTTATTTCGCCTGTAGTAAAGTATCACGTCGTAAATATTCGTCAGTCAAAACGATTTGTCGAAAAAACTGTCCCTTCCAAATTAAAAACGTTCGATCTATCCGTTCAAAATGCGTTGTTATTCCTCTAGTGATAAGGTTGTGTAAGAATCCGACAATTATTGATAGAACTCGACAAACTGTCATAGACTTCGGTCACTATTGGTCGATTCTTTTTTTGTCTAATTCCATGTTCTTTGTCGGCTTGTTTATTGGGACCAAATGACACGACAGGTGACGATGTTTTTTGCCGATACAATGAAATGGAAAGAATCGTTAGACATTTTATTGCGTGCCCGTATCGACGTATCGTGCGATTTGGGAATAGGGCCAATTTGCTGCCCTCAAATTTCGATAGCAGATGGTGCGATAAAGATGTCTTTGATGGCTTAAAATTTGCTATATTTATCTCAGTGAAAATAAACTTACGAAAATTAAATATGAGTTGGTTAGAATCTGTGATTCAACCACTGTGGCATCATCGTTACATCTCTTTCTGCTTTATAATATCAGTGTTATGGTGCTGTCTTGTGGTTTGAAGAATAATGTAAGGCATTGCCAGATTCTTCAGTTTATCTATACTACCGTGTAACATTGCAATTTAGTTACTTGGGCGGACAACAAATCTCTAACCGTCGTCTCCTATTTGGGTATTGATATAACAGCTCCTGTCCAATACATGTATTTCTGCCTTCACATGAACTGCATGCTTATTTGACACTTATGTATTTTTTAAATACAGTGCTATGAGACTCTTCAAATTACGTCTATCTACATTACTACATATATTATTCAAATCGGTTCTACATGATATAGATCATAAACGCTGTCTACACTCATAGCCCCACAGTAGGATTTTCTCCTGTGTCGTGGGTGCCATGGACACACAAAGACGAATACACAAACACCCAGACCCAGAACAGAAACCTAAACTCACCATTCAGACGTCTGTCTGGCCGGGGATCGAACCCGGGACGCACTGCGTATCAGACCGGTATGGTGACCGCTGCGCCACGTGAGTCGTCAAATGGGCCATAAAAGAGTTTGATCTGTAAGTAACTTGTATATGCACAAAACATAATAAAAATGTTAACTTAAAGTCTTGCTTACCTGACCCTACGTAAACAATACACGGATTAAATTGAACATAATAAACTAAATTATAAATAAACAAGATTAAAATCGACATCGACAAAAAACCGTAAACAAAATACAAACCCCATTTTCACATTAAGCCTTTGTACAAAAAATACAAGTCATTACCATCGCTTGCCAGTTTCGTGTGTCAAAATCGGTAAAACAATAGTAATTGTTGTAATAAATAACGCGTCCCTAAATATTACGCAAAGCACTTGTCTACGAGACTGCCGCTATTAAAACTACATTAGCATGAGGTACAGGCGAGTTGAGAAATCGTTATTGAAATACCTATTTACGACTTTACATACATTAATGT
>MOOZ01000317.1:370625-380741 GCA_002930495.1 Cecropterus lyciades
CTATGTACCTAAGGTAAAAGCGTCCGTTGTGTTCGTACTCCAATTCCCGGTTATTTAATCATGCTAGGACTTGGCTTAATGGTCTTTATTTTAATAAGAAACTTGTGTCCACCTATGAGAGTAGTATATTTTAAGCATATATAGGTAGGAAAAATATTTTCGAAAAAAACACATTGATCAAAAAATATTATGACCGATTGATCAAGTAACATGGAAAAACATCATACAGATTATTCTTATATTTTTTTTGGTAACCAATTCGCACTTGGCCAGCGACTATGGCCTAAAACCCTCTTATTCTGAGAGATGACCCGTGCCCAGCAGTGGGATGATAATGCTTTGACGATGTTCAAACAACATGGGAAACATCATACAGATTATTCTTATATTTTATTTGGCAATTATTACTTCGTTAACAATTGTCACAAATGGAGATCAAGAATATCTCAGGTTCACATACTGACACACGTAAGCGGCTTCACGTGCTAAAATAAGTAGATACAAATACTAACTTTGAAAACGTTGTGATAGAGCCTCATATCTAAAATAAATAATCCTTCACTTTGAATTCTCAACAAGAATACATTTAGGCATTGCTGACGGTTTACATTTACGAATATATTTTTTAATAATAATTTTATTTAAGCATTTAATAACATGAACCATTAACTGACGAGGTTATATCTTGTATAGGTTTTAAGGTGGTAGAACTCTTTGTGGTTCGACTCCGGAAGCACCACCGCCTCACCTATTTCTGCCTAATAACAGCAGCGTTATGCAATGTTGCGTTTTAGTCTGCAGGGTGTGGTAAGGGAAACATACTTTTCCGAGGTATTCCATCTCAGTCCTCAGGGGTCGCAACGCATCTGTGTTAGCCACAGCCTTAGGTGAAATTTTGATCTTACCTACGGTAGATTACAAATGTCTATGGGCGGCAGTAGCCACTTACCATCAGGTGGGCTGCATGCTCGTTTGCTACTTCCAAACTATAAAAAAAAGGTACTAACTTAGCTTTCAAGCAGTAGCAGATTATGTAACCACATATTACCAATTTTAATGCCAGCAAAAGTATCATCAGTTAAAACTTTTGAATACTATTCGTAAACTATTATTATTGTTAAAATAAGTAATATTCTCTAAAACTTGTTGCACACATATTACAATAAAATAGTCATAAGTTTGAATACAATCTCGCAAACTAAATAAAACTATAATTTATAATAACTTACGGTTAACCAGATTTCAAACGAAGTTAATAGGATCAGAAACGAACGAAAGCAAATCTCTCGTGAATTTTGCATTAAGAATCATATGGCGCCGACAGCAAATCCCATTGCATTAAACTACCCGCGTCGTAGGTGGTCGACGACAAAAACGAAGTAAAAGGGATTGGTATTGCTCCGACAATCGCACAATGAAACAATCCGACAAAAGCAATGTCACCATTTCATTGTCCGGTGGCGCTACTGCATTGTGACAAAATGGGTTTACACTTGTCGGGAAAGTCATTTTTTGTCGGTTTTCTGCGGGTCCCCTAGATTATTGTGTGACGTGACAGAGGACAAGGATTGTAAAGATTAATGCAAAATGCCATTTACGAAATCGCTGACGTGTATCGGATACAAATTGGATTTTAAAACAGAGTACCTTTTATAAAAGCGACGTCACTCTTGTTATTTTAATAAAAGTTGCGCATAAATACACAGTTAATGATAGATAACATTTAAAACCTTAATGAGCTTTGAGTTAACATAACTACCCCTTATAAACATACAGACATTAAAAACCGATTTTTATAAACAAGATTATTTAATTTGTTACTGATCAGTAGTAATTAATTGCACATGAGAAGAAATTCACACATTCATTACCTACCGGTATAAAATATTAAGTTTTTAATATTTACGGATAGAAATTTATATATGCACAAATGTATATTTTGTGTCCAATTTGTTGTTTATATTAAGACATTCTTCTAACCACTTGTTAAAGAATAATATTATATTTCCTTTAATATTGTTAAAAGAAACATTGTTTTCAATAAAAATAATATTTCATAAACCTTATGAATGCTCCACTCCACAAATCTCAAGCTATCCGCACCGAGCACAAAGGGTTAATCTAACTACATAGCCTACGTGGCTCTACCCTGAAACATTCGCATTAGTAGCGTCGCGAAATCCGCATCCGCGCTGCTCATCCGGTGACACCCTCCCACCGCCGTCGTCCCGCTCGCACGCCCGCTCCAACGACACTGCGACACCCTAAGCGACAGAAGCGACACTACGAGCACGTTGCAAAACCGCCTCTACAGCGTATAGCTTTAAAGCGAGCGCTGTAATCGCGCGACACATTAGACGACAACTCCGCTCTAGGTCGACACTGACGTAAGTACGCACGTTTGATAGGAAACTATGTTTTATTTGATTTAAAATAAGAGCGAGTGTCGTGTGTCGCTCCATCGTTGATGTAAAGACACAGTTTTTAAGTGTCACGCAGTGTAGTCGTCTCTTTTCTCCAGAGTCCTGTCGCATCTGCCCGGCTCCTTTAGCATCCTTCAGCTTGCATGTGTACCCCGCATATCTTTCATCCTGCTCTCCGAAGCCCAGTGTCCGGTCTCACCGACTGTTAGGCGGTCGTGTTAGCGTATGCGAGTCAATACACGAATTCATGTCGTACGTACTTATATCCAAGTGGAGGTTCACGTGAAATGTACTGTGCAGTGACGATTGTGTGTTTGTTTGTGTGTATCTAACATCTAAGGCGCATTCATGATTCAGGTTAGTTGTTTGTCATTTTTTTATTTTTAATGCAGATCGGTTGGGAAAACAATGGCTGAAATTTTACTGAAATTTTCATAAGGGCCTATAAAACCTATTGTTTTTAGAATAAGTCATAAATCATCATGTTTTCGCCACTGATAACATATTAACTAATAAGCGTAATAAAAAATCCTGTTTTTTTTTCACGAAAGCAGTTTTACTAATGACAAACAAAATGGCTTTAATGAAAAGCATAATAAAACCTTTGTAAACAAAAGCTGTACGGATTATGCAATACGATTGAGTGAATGGAAATGTGTAGGTGTCAAAATGGATGTCAGAATGGGTTTTTAATTGATATCAGTTATGAATGTATTCATTATTGCGAAAGTGTGCGTAAGATTAATTAAAAGCAACAATCAACTCTACCTAACTATGGCATATAAAGAAATTGAGTGGGCTCTATCAGATAAAGCTTTTTAAAATACGGCAGATAGAGCTATCAAATTATTTTATGTCTTTTGGCTCTAAACGGCTATTGTAGAGTTATCCAATTGACTATATATCTACTTATAAAAGAGTTAAAAAGATAACCATAATAGATTTTTTTGTTTTATATTCCCTATGTCGATTTACGATATATCGTCTTACAAATTACTATAATAAATAAATATACACTGATATTTTAAATCTGGCTATCGGTTTAACATATATTTTACCAATATATGTTCAAATATAAAGCTGAAAGCTTTCTAAGACAAATGTAGAGTCGTACATTACTTCGTCGAATTTCATTTTGCTTAAAATCATTGAAAAAAGTCTTGCATTATGAACCTATTACTTAAATATTTAAAATAATATATAAGGTAAGAATTAAAGACTTCAAAACATTTGAAATTATTAGTACAATTAATACCGAGACAACAAGCATACATGTTTTTCCAGTATAAATACATTGAAATAATCGGGGTCTCCCTAAGATAGTAACATGTGGCGATCATTATAATTAAATAACGTAAAAGTCATGTTTTATTACACATTGAGAACACGATGTAGTTTAAGGTAATTTATTCTAAAATCTATATATCATCCACAATAAAAATATTTTGATTTGATTTGATCTAGTTAGTTATTATTTCACGACACCATGAGAACATAACTAGAGTTGGTAAGACATTTTTCCTTACACTTTTAAAACTCAAGCATTGTTATAATTAGTTAGTACAGTTTTTTTTTATTATATGAGCCCAGAAAACGAGCATATAACATAGTAAGTGTAACCTGATGGTGAGTGGTAACTGCTGCTCATGGATATCCGTTATCAATCACAGACATGATCAAAGTTTTACCTAAGGCTAGCCATAGATGCGTTGCTACTTCAAAGGACTAAGTCTAGATCTTCAAAGGACTAGTCTTCTTACCACATCTTCAAGACCAGAACACAGCAGCGCTTAACACTGCTATTATTAGGCAAAATAGGTGTGCCGGTGGTGCATCCGGAGGTGAAATCCGGACACTACAAAGAGTTTTACCACCTTTATAATGAGTATAGTTATACTAACCGTTTTACTGCAGACTAAGCTCAGAAGTATCATCAATTTCCTACAATCCAACAGTTGTCTGTACAGTATCAACTTATAAAACGATGAGTAGGTGCGACTCCGTATTTTATACAACTTGATATAAAACAGAATTCGGTGTAGTGATTGATGCGTAAACACATCGAGTAAGGTTTAATGTGAACCCGATAAGATGTTTAGCATTGCTCTCGGCTATATTTTTTAGAGTTAGTAGAAAATATATAGGTAGTCGTGAATCACGAGGCTTACAGTAGTAAATACCGTCTTCTGGTACCTATCCTCGGAAATACTGGTAGTGACAGGTCAGTACCTTTTTTTTGGCACGGAAGTAGCAAACTAGGTAAGATCAAAGTGTCACTTAAGGTTAACCACAGATGCGTTGCTACCCTTGAGGACTTATTGGAACTACTAAGTGGACTAAGTGGAATGCCTGGGAAAATGCCTTACTCCCTTACCACACCCTTCAGATCAGAACACAGCAGCGCAAAACACGGCTGTTATGACAGCAGCTTCGGCAGAAATAGGTGTGGCGTTGGTGCTTCCGGAGTCGAACCACAAAGAGTTTTACCACCTAAATCGCAGTGTAAAATTTATCATTAAAATATTCATAAAGTTAATTAAAAATCAAGTAATACTATTTCTAGTGTGAAACGGTTCTTGCGTTTCGTTGGAAATGAGTGGTTGCCGGCTCACTTATATATGACGCGACTATCTTAGTCCTCGGGATTAGCAACACACCTGTGATCGACATTAGATAGAACCCCCATTCTATATGATACTTCTAAAACTCACAGATTTCCATGGGCGGCAGTAACCACTTACCATCAGTTGGACTGCATGCTCGTTTGCTACTTCACCCGTTAGCAAGAAATTAACTAACATAGTACGGTCCTAATTGGGCATTGAAAACTAATTAAATTGTGTTTTTACATAATGTTTTCTGGAATAAACGCATAATTTGCCGCTAGCTGTAGTACAGCTCTAGTGTTAGTGACCGCAGTGATGTTGATATTTCATAGAAAGACGCTAAATTAATCATGATAATGACTAAATTATTTAGTCCCTTAGTCGTCACCTACGACATCGACGGAACCAGAGTAACAGCATAATAACAATAGACATAATAGGTATATAAATACGTTTACTTATAATCATGGAAATAAAAGACGAGTACATTACGATTTTTTTAATATCTTTAACCAACACCTACTCGAAACGAAGTTTACCTTAGCGTAGTAGGTGTTTCGGGGTTATGACGGGATATGGTGATTAGGACAACCAAATGCTGGTTAAAATAACTGTTTATTTAATTCGTAACATTACTACCTATTACCCTATTGCCTACCGCTTGCGTCGGTAACAACTGGCGTGGCTCGGACCCCGTCAGTTGCAGTTTCGTAAAACTGAATTGTGTGCAACTCTCCGCTACAGGTGCGTTGCAGTAGATACATAAAGACATTTCGGTAGATATTTTACATAAACGCATAAAACGCTTGCTACACTCATAGCCCCACAGTAGGATTTTCTCGTGTGCCATGGACACACAAAGACGAATACACAAACACCCAGACTCAGAACAGAAATCCAAACTCTTCATTCAGATGTCTGTCTGGCCGGGGATCGAACCCGGGACCCACTGCGTGTCAGACCGGTATGGTGACCGCTCCGCCACGCGGGTCGTCATTTTACAATTTCTGAAAACTAAATTACTTCATCTTACCTACTCTATTAAGATATTTAAATATTACAATTAGTGTAAATGAAGGATTTACTCACCTTTCTTAACAATCATTTACAATGGATATATAGATATATATAAGCCGGTAGATTTGCCTATACCAAACCAACCCATAGTAAGCCAACCCACAGGCAAGCGAAAAAAACGCTTTCAACAGACATCGCGAGATTTTACTCATAGACTCAAGTATACATACATACATATGCGCCTCTCCAGTCTACTTATAGGTTTATCTCGATAAATAAAAGTGTTTCAAGTGGCGTTATACCCGAAGAGTTAGGCACGAACAACCTGCTTCTGAAGCATCTAACACCGCCTCGCGTGACGCCACGCCGGCCGCGGGCGATGCAACCGTCGTTGTACAACGTCTTAACGCACGAAGAGAAGGAATGTGTAGCTTGATAGTATCGATTTACTTATAGGTATACTCTACTTGAATATTCATATCGATTGAAGATTTTAGGCAAGACATAAATCCATATACTTGATGAATTGACAACCTTTTTCCTTTGGGAAGTTGGTTAAAAAATAGCCTATCTTTGACATTCCAGTAGCCTATCTTATAACTTTTCTTTGTGTGATTTTAAAGTCTGTTTAAATATATAATGTGTATGATATATTATTGGTAGATTCGTTCCATTTGCTGTGTGACTCTGGAGACGCCACTGCATTACGTATTTCTAACTAATAACAACAGTTTTAAGCGTTCCTGTATTCTGATTTGAACGACTCCTCAGTTCTTATTTACTCAGGTACATAGTCTGATGTCCGCTTTGTGGTCTAAAATCATGTTTAATTATTTATTATTGAACATTTTATTAATAGTATTAAAGTTAGCTACCAAATAAAATAAAACAGGAAATCGGGTGAAACAAAACTGTTTCGTCTTAAACTATTCACATAAATATTGCTGTATAATTTAATAAAAACATAAATCAATCTTATGCACCTTTTTTGCGTATCAATTTGTACGGTTAAAAGTATTTTTCTATTTTTGGAATGACTGTAAAAATCGGAGTAATCGGTGCCAGATTTTATGAAATTAACAACAAAATGACATTATTTCCATCTAATTTCACTATTATTTTAGTATCAGTACTCCGCTAATCAAAACAGCCTGTGTATTTAGCTTATTATTATGAATACTAGAGATTTTGCAAGAGTAGTAGCAAGTTTGCTTGAAGATGCCTAAATTGTAAACACTATATTATTACAAACTATTAACAAAAAGCTATGTAGGCAGACCGTATTGCACCTAAGTGCTATTTTTTTGCTACAAATATTTGCTAGGTGTTTATGTTTTTTATTTACCGTTATCGATTATTATTTACTACTTCGACTATCGATATTATTTACTACTATTTACTTAAATATACCCTTTTTTTAACAAATATACTAAATATAAAAATTAAATATATAATTTTTTAACAAGATACTTTCAGTATGACTTTTGTTTATACGCTATAAGTACTATTTCTGCCTAATAACAGCAGTATTATATGCTGCGGTATTCTGGTCTGAAGGGTGTGGTAAGGGATACATACTTTTCCGAGGCATTCCATCTTAGTCCTCCGGGGTAACAACGCATCTGTGGCTAACCTTAGGTGAGACCTTGATCTTACCTAGGATTGATTACAGATGTCCAAGGGCGGCAGTAGCCACTTACCATCAGGTGGGCTGCATGCTCGTTTGCTACTTCCATACAAAAACAACTATATAGGGGAAATATTTAAACAATATGACAATGTTAAATTCGTAATTTTTTTTTTCGAAATTGTATATAATTAAGGTCGATAATAAGAAAATTGTATAATTATACAGTTATTATAAAAGTAAGTTTGAAAAAATAAAATTGATACTTACATTAATTTTTGATTAAAAACTATTTGTTTGCAATGAAACAATAGTTAATTTGACAGTTTAACAGCAAAACTCGAAATGCTTCCGCTATCCTTGCAGTATAGCTCCAGCCGCCGTAGGCAATGTTGCCATATATCTTCATTATGGAATATGTTTTGCAGTATAATTAGTTTGTAGTTTATTTATAGTACATTTTTGAAAGATAACGCTTAGTAGTTTATATAAACATTATTGAAAAGTTTTTCGTTGATATATTTTTGTAACATTTTTCTCTTTTTTACTCTATCTCAAATTTAACTGTCTTACTTAGCTGCCCAACTATACTCAGAATTGAAATTTTAATAGATATAGGTAGTATAGGAAGCAGTGAACAAGTGATTACAGGAAAATATTTTTGTGACAACATATTTTAATACAACGTAACACTTAATAGCGTTTAAAAATATACCCACTTCTTTACGAATTTATCTTTCGCTATATTAAGATTCTCTATTGTGAGTGTCAGATACATAACAGAAGTCAAGAACACAAATACCAAACCTAAAAATATCATCGTAATCTCATAGCAGCCTTAACGGTAATCAAACCTGAAACTATTTCTTTATTATTATCATACCAACCACAGTATAGAACGGTCTTCACCATATAACGTTACATAAAATCTTCAAGAATTATACCTACTACTTTATACTCGCTCGTCCGTTTCACAATCCAAAATTACGTAACTATATAATAATCAGGAACAACACTGTATTTAGATATCACTTTTGCCTAGCTCACCTCGCTGGTAATGCCCAGGTAACCCCAGATATTACTGAGGTGGCTTATAGAAATAAATCGACCGTCATCAGCGAAATGCATAGTTTGCCGCGGCGGCCATTAGGCAAATTATTTTTCCTGGCCACGCCGCTCTTGTGTGCTTTAAAATTTCCACCAAGATATGCCCACAAACGCCCTTTCATCTTTTATATAAACTATAAATGGACTTTGAGATATAGTAAGTCTAATGCCCGGTATTAGTAATGAATCTTAACCCATTTTTAGCTATTTGTGATTAAAATGTTGGTCTTCTTTACGAGCAGATGTTTATAAGCAGTGCAGATAGAAAATGTAATTTGCTAAGTAAACTGTTTTTGGAAAATTGAATTCAGATTTCTGCATATATTAAAAAAAATTGATTAAACGACAATTTGGCTCATATTGAATAATAAACAACATTAGGTAGGTAAATACGTACCCTATCTTATTTTTTATTTATGGACATTCCTTTTAAGGTAGGTATATTGTGTGCAGCGCAGGTAAAATAGATACGTATATTCATTAATATCTATGACTAGCAATATTTACGAATTTAGTTTCAGAATATACGGTACTTACTACATTATTTTATTACTTATTTTATTTAGTTATTAGTAAAAACGCGTGTAAAAAAAACGTTGTAAAAACTTATTTTCTGCTTTTTTCTGTCCGATTTGCATTAACGTTCCTATTACATAAAATCATCTAAAATTAAAATGTAAATGACGGTTACGTTTTGTACAGTCTGTTGGCCCATACACTATTATTTACGGCTAATCTGATCATAATTGCAGGTTTTTAATATTGTTGCTTAGACCATGAAGGCTGGTGTTATAAGAAACAAGGCTTTTGCAATTAAGAATGTGACACAAAACGTGTCATTACATCTAATTATTATAGTGAAATACTGCAAGATATCGCGAATAAATTATTTCTATTTTTATTTATGTACTAGGAATAGGTACATAGTTATTAAAATATTTGTGCGTAGGTATACATATAAAAAAATCATTTTCTGTTTATTTTTTTGGAATTAAGATTGTGACTTTGTGTGTGTGAAAAAATATAAGCTTCTAGACCCACTACTTCAACTGTGCTATGTGATTTAATATTAGTTATATTATATAGATAAGTATATGTAATTAAAGATTGTAGAAATATTTATAGGATGACTATGGCGACTTAAAACGTAAGGCAAGATACTGGAGCTAGCTATTTTTACCCATGTAATAAACGAGATGGTTAAAAAATGTATATACAAAGTACTACAAGGAAAAAAGATAAACCCACTGAGTTTCTTGCCGGATCTTCTCAGTTGGAGTCGTGTTCAGATCCGGTGGTAGTGTAAGAAAAAATATTGTAATTGACAATTTGTAAG
>MOOZ01000317.1:392641-403316 GCA_002930495.1 Cecropterus lyciades
GATGTAAATTAGTTATTCTTTCACACAAAATCTGGTTGGATTTCGCTGATACTTGGCACACAAATAGTTTATGAAGTAGATTAAGACATAAAGTAATCATTTCCGTGGTGGACGTGGTCGAAGCCACAGGAATAATCTGTTATAATAATCCATATACCTATGTAAATAAACTGTTTTTATATGTGGATATAGTATATTTTCCAAAAGAGCATTTAAGAGAACTTAAGCGTCGATTTCTCTAACATTACTTTGAAGTTTAAACTTATTTACCTGCGGGAATTGACAGGTGGCTACCGAAAAAAAAATGCACAGCGATATTGACTCAGATCAAACAACAAAACTAGATGACACACATCACTCCAAACTTCCGCTTTCACCGCTGATTCACGAGTCGGTAATTGAATTAATTCTAGCGCCGCCCGCCCACGCTAGCCATTGTTAAACGAACGACAAATATTGGTATAACGTTCGGATCGGATGATACATCGTGTTAGCATTGTTTTGCTGTGGAAATTATAGCGAAACTGTCATACAGTTTCGCGACGTAAATATTACTTGGCGACCGGCGTAGCGGAGTGGTCACCATACCGGTCTGAGTGGGTTCCGGGGTTGATCCCCGGCCAGACAATCTGAATGATGAGTTAGATTCTGTTCTGGGTCTGGGTTTATGTATACGTTGTGTGTCCATAATTATCCACGACTTGGTCGAAAATCCTCGTGTGGGGGTTTTGAGTGTAGAAAATGTTTTTTTTTACTACGACGACTATATTAGGAAACTTTGCCAAGATTTCTACCTTGTTTATAGGTGCAATAAAGTAAAGATAAAAACAAGTTAGGCGCCGCCCGCCTGACACATAAGTTTTTTTTTTTTAAATTACAATGTTACTTATATATGTTTTATACAATTGAAGTTGTTAATGAACATAAGTCAATGCCGGCAAAGTATTACTACTTTGGCACTTGCGTTGGATACCTCGAAGGTTTTAATTAAATTTTAAAATCTAATAGAGGTACAGGAATAACTAACTCAATATCTGGTAAAATATGAGATTAAAATTTTCAGAAAAACTAAAATAGGTACGTAGATGCAACAACGCATACACATGCTCAAAACTATACACATAAACAAGTTAAAAATAGCACACAAAAACCCAACTTCATGGAATTTAAATGGAATTGTCGATCTTAACTAAGATTTCCCATAAGAAAAAGTCGCGGGCGCTCTTTCAAGCGGTCATTACGCAAAATGGCAATGCATTTTGCGCTTCGCCGCGCAACCTGTTCGCTCACTTCATGTATCATGCCCGAACAATATGGCTTGTCACGACAGCCGGCGAAAAACGATCGCGGCGACTCTACATCTTAAAACTGTGGTTACACGCGTTAATCTCGACCTTAAGTTCCCTTACTATGAGTTTTCACGTTTCTTAAAAACAACAACTGTATACGTCTACGCTCGTATATTGTAATGTACATCGCACGTTTGTGTTTTCGTTTCAGCCTTAACTTAGCAATGGAGACCGAATACGTAAATAATGATTATTTTGAAGAAACGTAATAAACTTGTACTAAGGGCTCTGTATCCGTTTAAGACAAAAAATGATATATAACCTCGTGAATTATGTGCTGTGTGCCGCTTGCTCGGTAGGCGTGGGTCAAATGTCCACGTATGTTGCCAAAAGCAGTTCTTATTTTTATATATGATACGGTGTATGGGTTGTTTCGTGGGTCGTTCACCTCAGCTTAACGTCGCGACTGTGGCCGACTTTTTGTGGCTTTATTTTTTACTTACGTCAACTGTTGACAATTCGAACACCACATGTTTGTACCGGTCATTAGGATTAAATTTTACAGTCGAGTTGAACTTGTATTTAATGATTAATTCCGCTAGCTGTTAAGTGCGGAATAATGTACCAATATAGATACAAGTGCATATTGTACCTACCTATCGGAGAATGTAAGAAATGTTGTACCAAAAAAGAACAACAGTTAATTTTTAATTAAAATTTGCAATTAACAGGTAGGTACAATAGGAACCGACCTATTTACATACATATATACAATATTTTGCACTTAGACAGCTAACGGATTTAATAATTAAATAGTGATAATAATTAAATAGTAAAGCCAAATGTTGTGTGTTCTGAAAGTAAAATAGAATCGACAAACACGAGATTATCTCGTAACATTTGGTGATACACTTATTCAAAGAAAAAAACGAATACTAAACAATTGGACAATTTAAAAATATAAACGACAAAATAATGGGACGACAAGCGGCCCCTTGTAATCACTATAAACGAATGCGATTACAGAAATGATATCTTCCATAACCCAAACGTCATTTGAATTAAACCCAATTTAGGATCGATTATATGGCTCTATAATCAGAAAAATAAAAAAAGGAAACAAGTGTATGCAACAGACGTATACTTTCCTTAAACGTCACTTTATTATCCAACGTTTATCCATTTCGTGGCATTAGGAAATAATGTGTTGGTTATAATTGGGTGTTTCACCAAATTACCCCCGACGCGCCGGCGCGACCAAACGACAATTTAATTTTCCAAGGAAACAATAATGATACGGCAACCCCATCGGTTACACGGCATAATCGAGTGACAAACGTTTTTAAAAGGCGACAATCAAGACGCACGGAACCAAGCTCGGTGACACTGGTGGTTTAACTTCGATTTGATTAAGCGTACACGACTAGTCGATATAAAGCATTTTTTATTACTGCTATCATGCCCGGTGTAGTTTTCTGGGAGAATGAGCATTCAAATCCTATTTTAGTGGTCAGTTAAGTTTCATATGGACTTACCTACAAAGATATCTAACCTACGGAGGGCTCTGGTCTAAACTAAGCGTCTGGCAATCAGTCTTAGAAGATTATTTATTATACCATATGCAAAAAAATATTTATTATTAAAGCAAAATATTTTGTAACTTCATCTAAACATTATCAATATGAACAAGTATTACTGTCAACGTTACACACTCGTAATTAACGTTATGTTGATTTTTCAACAAATATTTCGTTTATGAACGAATCAAAACAACATAAATAGTTTTTGGAGTGGCCAAATTAAGTTAAATTTAACTTTGACAACGCGAGCCGGCCCCAAATACTTACCAAATGAATAGTAATTTAGTTTTCGGATTAAATCGTTTCAAACACGCGACAGAAACCACTTTTCTATTCCGACTCGACTCGAAACCGTCATTTTACACAATTTTACCCAATTGCTCTCCGTTCTCAGAATTAATTTGATATTAGCCTTTGAAAACGCAAGGTGTGGTTTCGTGTGTACCCAATACTTAGTTTGAAGAACCATTCACAACCCGTCTTTTGCGTAGCGATAGACTCGATAATCTTTTACGATTAGGCGGATATGTTAAAATTAATTCCGTCGAATCGAACTTTGATCATTATTTACGACCTATCATTTGCGAGCCGGGATGGCTAAACACTAAATGCATTAGCTGACTTAATTTCCTCTCCTTTACATTTTTATTTATCATCAGTTCAATTATGCAAATTATATTTACTACATCAACGTTTTCTGAATCAATCTCATATACATCCATAACTATGTATATACTCGTAATGTAAGGATTGCGCAGGAATGGTTGACCATTGCATTCGGTTAAAATTTTGTAAGCTAATAGTTTTTTTCTATTGTTACAGGAATCGCAATCAACCAGCGCCGAAAGATGGAATGGTCGTGGTCCAGAGCACAGCTTGGCTTTACAACAAATACTCAAGCTACAAGAAGCCAGAGCTCTGCACAAAACATCTCTTCTCCCCATTTACAAAAAGAACGGTCTACCCTCACCGCATGAACAAAATCATGATTATGAACAAGAAAGAATAGATAAGAAGATGGAAAACTACACGGATATCAGAGCTCTAGAACAACTCAAACTTGAAGCTGAATTTCGCAGGCTTATGGAAAAATCTGGGAAAGACGTGCGAAATGACGAATCTTTACGATACTTTCAACATATGATGGAAGCAAAACATAACTTCGATTATCTCAAGAGCATTCAGGAAAAAGAGGCAAGGACTAAGGCTTATGAAGAAATGAATGTTAAAAAAGAGGCAATGTCGCCTGAAAACAACCGATACTCACCCGAGCACCTACAATCGCCCCACAGGACATCATCTGCGGAGGCTTCTCCTAACCACAGTGTCCGCTTATCTACCTCATCCAGTCCTCTTTCCGCTACTAGTCCGATTAATTCATCTCCGCTGAGCAATCTTCAAAACATGCAACCATTTGATTTTCGGAAACACAAAATCAATGAAACATCCAAAGAAGAAAGTCGTAAACAAAATTATAGTTTCAATCCATCAGAAAAGGCAACAATGGATCTAATGCGAAGCCAATTTTTAAACTTTCAGTTGCCAACAAGTATGCCAATTCCGCCTATATCTTCCATGCCGTCTTCTTTTAACCATTCTGCAGCCATGGTCGCTGCACTCAGTCAAAACCCTATGGGACTAGCATCTTTACAAGCGCTTTTACCCAAAATGTCATCCAAACCAGTAGAAGCTACTGATTATAAATCTGTTAATGGTATGGAAAGAACTCGTTCCGATGACTTAAATAGAGATGATGAAAATGTTCTTAACCTAAGCAAAGACGCTTATATGGAAGCTGCCCAAAAAACGAGGGAGATGATGATAGGTAAATGTATAAGCCCACCAAAAAGGCAATGGGGAGCATCACAAATGCCGTTAAACTTAGGTACGCATTTCATAAATCCAGCTACAGGCAAGAAGAGAGTTCAATGCAATGTATGTTTGAAGACATTTTGTGATAAAGGCGCTTTAAAGATCCATTTCTCAGCAGTGCACCTACGCGAAATGCACAAATGTACTGTTGAAGGTTGCAGTATGATGTTTAGTTCGAGAAGATCAAGAAACAGGCATAGTGCAAATCCTAATCCAAAATTGCATTCACCACACTTAAGGAGAAAAATTTCTCCACACGATGGCAGGAGTGCTCAAATTCACCCCGTTTTAATCTCACCACACGGAACGGGCTTAAATATGCCTCCTGTCATCAGTCCAATGCATCCATTTGGGCCTTACCCCCTTCTCAATGCAGGACCAAATATGAGACAATTCCCATCTAACATGCCTCTGGATTATAAGAATAATATGAGTGCAAACTTTTCATCGTCATCATTAGACCAATCACAAATGTTACGACGAGAATCTAGTTCCGTAGAAAACAAAGACCAAGATGGTCAAGGCGAATCTGACGAAGACGATGGAATTGTGGTGGTTGCAGGCGACGACGATGACGACGAAAATGAACACATAGATACAAGTGATTATTACTCTAACTTAAACAAATCTTCAGGATCAGTAGATGGTTCAGACACAGACTGTGATCAAAGAAGTGTTAGCGATAATAATGAAAATATTGATCATAGAAAAGAAGATACCACCAGTCCTGAAGTTATGAAAAGAAAAAGGAAAAATCTTAATCCCACGAGACTACAGAATCCCTATAATACTGCCTTAGACGAGTCAGAAAATAGAAATGACAATAATGACGATGAAAGAATATTAGACCTAAAAAGAATAAAATGCGAAAATAGTGAAAATAAAAACAATTGTCAGGAATCGGTTGAAAATATTAAAATTAAGCAGGAGGTACCACTGATTAAGGAAGAATCAAATGAAGTAGATTATAATGTCCAAGATTTGCGGGTGAAAGAGGAACCTACAGACAAAACAGATTCGTGTAAGCCAAGTGACACGTTTCAGGCGAATAATGACCAGTACTCCTCTGAAAACGCACTAAAACGTCTAGAGAGTTTGTCAAAAGGAGATTTTCCTAGCATTAGTAAAAAGATTGAATCTCTCAACTCAGTGGGCCCTTACAATCTATCTATGCATGATACTATAGATTTTTCTGACAGGTCACCTGCTTCATCGGTTTCAAGTTATGACTATCCATCAGATGACGCTCAAAGTCACATATATGGTCATTTCGACAACGGTTTCTTCGTGGTTACTTCAGACGTTCCTATAGATCATGAGAATCCTCTAAAATGTACAGTGTGTGAAAAAATATTCCAGAACATGTATATTCTTAAAACACATTATCAAAACGCGCATTTAAAATTAATGTACAAGTGTAATCATGAAGGATGCAGGGGTGCTTTCCAGACTAAACGAAGCAGGGACCGTCATTCTGCTAATATCAACTTACACAAAAAACTCATATCCTCTGAGGAAACTAGAATATCCAAGGACTCTTCGGTGGGCATTTTGGAGAAAATTCGAGAACAAATAAATCTGATGATCAAATATAATGATGAAGAACGCGCAGTTCCGTACATAGAATCGCATAAGTATTATCGGGCTGTGGAGACGGACAAATTGAAGAACCAATTAGGGCAAATGCCTTTCACTCCCTACCCTACTCTACAGTTACCTGAGACCTATCTAAATGGTAGGGATATGTTTAACCAGCATCCTTTCCTGTTCGCTCCTTTTAGTATGCTGCCCAACTTCCCTCCTTTACCTTTCGGTTTCTTGCCTCCAGGCTTGAATGCTTTCGGGTGCAATCAAAGTTACTCTCCTCCGAGCAAACTCAACTACTGTATCGAAGACGAAGCGCCGCGACCGAATAAGGATGGATACTATCCATGTCGGGGTTGCAGAGAATGTTTCAAGGACTTATCTGATCTAAAGACGCATTGTGAAACGGTTCACGCTCATTCATTGCACCGCTGTTCCGTCAGTGGGTGTAATGCAGCGTTCTTCTCCAGAACAAAGAGGAATATGCATAACGAAGCTCATATCACTCGAAGGAATGGACGACTTCATATGAACCCATCGTGACCTCGTTAAGCGACAGTGCTTAAGAAATTGTTGCATACAATCTTCCCAGTGCATTTGTGATGACTTAGTATTACCAAATAGTGTAAATTAGCGTTAAGGTTGTACACGCCAGTACCTTATAAAATTCTCAATGTAGATAATTATTTGGTTTGTACTTTTGTCTGCTTTAAACTAGAATAGTTTCCTGTATTTACTCAACTGTAACTTAAATAATTGTAAATAAACTACTGTTTTTCAATCGAACATTTTATTTACTTAGTATTAAAATACTCTTTGAATTCATGTTAAATTTCTACATTCCATAGTAATATTGTGCAATAAATTGTATATAATAGAACATAATGTACAAAGTCGCAGCTGAATTGTTCATAGTATAGATAGTTTAAGGATTTTAAGTCATAAATAAGTGAATTGTATCTAATATTATAATAGCAGCATCCGTTACGTGATAGAGTAGCTAAAGTTTCATAAATTATTTATGATATTATTGTGAATAAAAGTTAAATCATATCTATCGCTATTTTGGTGCTAACCGACAAAATTATGGTTTCGAAATAAGAAAAATATAAGGCTGAACACATGTAATATTGAATGTCAATCAATAACAATTCTATTCGTTTTTTAATCTCGTATCAACTTTTATTATGTACGAAATATAACCTCTTTAGAAAATTATTGTACATTTGATCAAAATATTCCGTGTAATCAGCCTTAAGTGTCATACTCAAAACTGCTATTTAAAATACTTAATAAGTACTGTAAGTGATGTGTGAGATTTGTTACATAATAATTTAAATGTTAATGTTAGAACCAAAAAGTATTATATATATGAGATGGTGAATGTGTGTACATCCTAAAGAAGCATGTTACTCTTCCTTTTGCCAAACAATACTAAGTATGTAATAAATCGTTCAAAAAATTTCGTAATTTTTCTTTTATTTTTATTTTCATTGTCAATCCACTCCATTAAAACTCTATTACGACAGATCATATATTATATTTTAAATACCTGCTATACACTTTGATACTAATAACTGCACCTAGACTAAAAGAGAACCACACAAATACTCCACATTTGGTAATCAAACGTAGAATCTCTTATTTCTCTTTTTTTATAAACATTTCTCGACGACCCGCGTGGCGGAGCGGTCACAATACTGGTCTGCCACGCAGTGTGTCCCGGGTTCGATCCCTGGCCAGACAGACATCTGAATGATGAGTTTAGATTTCTGTTCTGGGTCTGGGTGTTTGTGTATTCGTCTTTGTGTGTCCATGGCACCCACGATACAGGAGAAAATCCTACTGTGAGGCTATGAGTGAAAGCGTTTACGTTTAAGCGTTTATTTCTACCTTTATATAAGTTACTAAGTAAGATGACCCGATTATACACATGAAACTCAATTCTAAAGCTATATAATCTATGAGATTCAATGATAAACTTTCGGGGAAACCGTTATTATGAAATAAAATCTAGACACCAAGCTTAAGGCATTCAATTATAATTTCAGTTGTGGATTCTAGATAATCCAATTACCGAAATCAACTTTCAAAAGAAAATAAATCTTACCTTTTTATGTACATATAACTTTATAGTCAGAACAAACAAAATTTTAAAATTACTTTACCAAACATAAATTGAAAAATAAATTATTCATTTAGTTACTGAGTACAAATTAAATTGTGCATCGTTCACCGTACAATTACCTTCAAAGCATATCCCCATTAAAATAGTTACAACTTATAATATAAGCATCTATTCCACTGCGTGATATCCTTAGTTGCGTAACACTATACACTAACAATAGGAAGTAATGGAAACTGCACAACATAACGTTCGATACTGTTCATAAATATTGCATTTAAGGGAGTCCTTAAACTCATTAAAATATCCTTAATATCATTGTTGCATTATTGTGGCCTATAAAGAGGTAAACAGTAGTTTAGCTGATATTTTAGGGCTTAATTAGGTCAAAATATCCAAAAGAACAGATGCCCAAAAAATAAAAAAAAAACATTATAGCAAACCAGAAAAATGAAAGATTTTGTATGATAGATTGATTTTTAACAATAGGTACACATTTTTAGGATGAGGCAGTGTGAGACGATAAGTGAGTATAGGACGGGAATTGATAGGAGGTACATATATCCTCATATAACATAGGTACTACCACAATCTTTCAGTGTATTGCTGTAAAAGACTAAAACATATTACTGGACTTTTGAAACTAGAATACTTTTTACTGCTCTTACATTGCAGTTAAACGAATAGTAGGTATGATTATTCGTTAAGCTGACTTGTCATTGGTCAACATTAAGGCCAAGACGATTTGATACTAACAAGATGGAAAGGTACTAACACAGATATGATAACATCTACGTGTTGTCGGCTTCATGTATGAAACGAATCACTGCCGACGAATGGAAGGACTCCCTAAACGCTATGCCTCCCACGTGTCACACTGTCGAGTGCCGCGTGACATTTCGCGTCGCTCCGTCACACGACAGCGCGCTGTCACGGCGTGTGACATCGCGTGCGGCGCCCGTTAATATTTGAACGTTCGATTATACGACGACATTATAGCGGGAAGCCCGTATAAATTGATTTTGTTGTGGGTCTTCGTAAAGTCCATCGTTGAAACCGTCACTAGGAATTAATAATTTATGTAGAGGGGACTTTTTATTTTACAGTCGCGTAGATCTAGTTCAGAACAGTTTGGGAACTTTGGTCTTGAAACGAGCTGAAAATAAACTTTGAAAATTTGATTGCGAAAAACTAAAGAAGTAGCTTTTTGGATTTTCGGAACTTAGGTCTTTCTTTTTCTGAAATTTTGCTGGAATGGAGGGGGGCTTGACTACATACCCCCTTTCTGGATGCGCATAATTAAAATTCAGCAATATAACTAATATCTGATTATCTAATAGGCTCTCAAAACTAACGTTTTCATATCAAACATTTAAGCATGTTTTCTAACGCCTTTTATTATTATTTTTTAATTTGAATAGTATGTGGATTATCACCACAAGGCAGCAGAGTCGCGCAGCATGGTGGAGTGCGCTCTATGTCTTCCCAATGTGGCAAAAATAATAGCCGGAAAATTGATATGCAGAAATGGCATACATCATGTTTTCTATTTATCGTTTTTTACTAATCAGATGTCGTGTATTATATAACAGTAGATAAGGAATAGTATGAGAAAATTAATATTTATCACTATTCAAACTAACTGTATCTAAAAATACAACAAAAATCCAACACAGAATCGCCAAAAAATCTACCTTTATAAAAATTTAATCACTTAAATATTACACAACAGACAATGTAAGAATTGTAAAAGTACCCCAATTTACTCGACGAAAGCACTGAAATTACTACCAGAATATTACTAGGTAAAAACAATTTGAAATAATTACCTATTGTGAATGAATCCAGAATAAACACAGGTTAGTTGCGACGGTAGCCAAAACAATACGCACACCCAACGTCATCAGCACGCCGTTCTCATTTACATAATCAACTCTCATCAAATACATTTGCATTGGAAACGCACGAATTACACGTAAAGGCTGGTCTGCACGTGCAAGTATCTATACCACTATTTTTTACGTTAACAGAAAAAGATGTAATTATAAGGCAGTCTAGAAAGCTGTCTTAAACACATTATATGTTAGTTGCCTCGTGTTGCCTTCCTACGTTTATAGTTTCATAGGAAAAATTATGTGACATTTCTTTTTATAGTATGGAAGTAGCAAACGAGCATGCAGCCCACCTGATGGTAAGTGGCTACTGCCGCCCATGGACATCTGTAA
>MOOZ01000317.1:433881-444281 GCA_002930495.1 Cecropterus lyciades
AACCTTTCGTCGCTCCCACGGCGTCAGGTACCTTTTGAAGGTTTACCCCTCGCAAAAAAAAAAGAAAAAAAGGATCAGCTACCTACCGAAATAAAGATTCCAGTACTGAAAACTGAAATCAAGAAACTGTTCAGGAATTCCACCAATGTTTGCATAACTCAGACTTAGTAGCTATACTACTATATTATAAAAATTAGATGTTATATTAAATCCTATATTAAATATGTGAAGTTTTTAAATGTCATAGAAAGATTTGGACAATTGTTTCTGCCTAATAACAGCAGTGTTGTGCGCTGTTATGTTTTATTCTGAAGGGTGTAGTTCTCAGGGGTAGCAACGCACCTGTGGCTAACCTTTGGTGAGACTATGATCTTACCTAGGGTTGATTACAGATGTCCATGGGCCGCAGTAGCCACTTACCATCAGCTGCAGGCTCGTTTGCTACTTCCATACTATAAAAATGTTTCTTCGCATTTATGAATTTAAATCCCATTCGCCGCTGGCATTTACCAGATCCAGTATTTATTTAAGTTACAGTTTTGAATACACATGTTACAGTGGATCACGAGGGATTATTAATTTCGGATTCACTCTTCATCAGCACGAGCCACATAAGTAACACTCTCCGTACATATTATACGTAGAGTCACGCTCACAGCCAAAACTATGTCATTATGTATGTCCGTCGACACTATGATTAATGTGCCGACATTAGATTGCTGTTTACACTGCGAGATGAATTCGAGGAAGTCGAGATGAAAGGCCAAGGGCATTGCCAGTGCCAACGACAAAAATGTTAGGTAAGTATATTTTTAATCTCAAAGTAGTTACGCGGCCCGCGTGGCTCAGTGGTCACTGTAGCGGTCCGAGATGCAGATAGTTCAGGATTCGATACCTGATAATAATATATCTGAATTATGAATTTATGTATAAGTCTCAATATAGGTGTATTAATGTTCCAGCGTGAAACAGATAGAATAATAGTTGAATCTCGGCCTCTCAATCGAGGCACCGAGGTTCGAATCCCAGGCAACCACCACTGATTTTTCTGTAACATCGTAAGGAAACATACATCTGAACACCTCTTTCCTCGTTCTTAAAAAAAATCTAAAGGTGTGTAAAGTCTATCAATTTACTTTTGGCCAGCGTGGTGGACTGTGGCCTAAAACTCTCTCATTCTGGGAGAAGACCGCCCAGCAGTGGAACAATAATGGGTTGACGACGAAAGCAGTTCTGCGTTGCGGTGGAAGGATGTAGTATGTATGTATGGAAGTATGAGGCGACTATCTTGGTCCGCGAAGGCTTCTGCAATCGATTTAAAATAGTAAGTCTGTTCTGTGTAGAGTTGGAGACAGATTTTCATGGGCGGCAGTGACCAGTATGTGACCAGTTACCATCAGATGGATTCCATGCTCTACTATGTTATTCTTATTTAAAAAATGCTCTGGGTGTAGGGGTTTGTTAACTCGTCTTTTATACGAGTTGTTATCATGATTGTTAGTAGTTTACGCTTTGCGATATTTTTTGAAATGAAAACTTCTTTACGTGTGTTGGACATTTTTTGAGATAGGAAAAAATTATTAAATTCGCGTCATTGTTACCGTGACCGACATCTCTGTATATATGTATCTATTATATAAGTATTGTTAATAGTTAAAGTTTTAACTTCTTAAAAAAAAAACATGGAAGAAGGTTTACAAATTTCGCAACTAAGCTTGAAACAGTTCTTTCAGCTTATTCAGCTTTCAGCAGATCAGTCTTATAACGATCATAAGCAATATATTCAAAATTCAAGATCATTATACTAGTACACGGCGTATAATACATTTGATCCAGGAATCTTAATCAAATTCGTACTTCTATTCGTATTCATGATAAAATGTACCTTCAATCGGTAATGTGTTAGTATTTTGAATTATAATGCATGTTATATTAAGCAGTACATCGATAAATAAATAATTCCAATGGCTACTTGCTTAAAAACATACAGTAAGCAATATAACATGAGCGCACTAGCATAACATGAACTAATTGCTTCCATTTGTCGATTTACATAAGCTATTTGCGTTGCAAGTTGTCAAGTGTCAGTGCAGTTTCAATAAACGGTGTCATTTCCAACTGCAATCATCATTTATTTGCATTAATTTATTGCACTTTTATGGTAAAAATTCTATCAAGTGTAGCCATATTATTCACTTAAGCCGGCTAAGGAGTCAGCCAAATTAACGCGACTTTAAACGCGTGTCTTAAAGGCATTAAATATTATCGAAGATTTAGATTTAGATCTTTTTTTAGGTGTTCGACTTCGGAAGCACCACCGCCACACCTATTACTGCCTAATAACAGTAGTATTAAGCGCTGCTGAGTTTTGGGCTGAAACCGAGGAGTTCCTACCTAGTCCTCAGACGTAGCAACGCAACATATCTGTGGCAAAACTCAAGTAAGACTGATCTTATCTGGAGTTGATTACAGATGTCCATGAGCAACAAGAGCTGCTTATCATCAGGTGAACTACATTTGCTTTTATAATATAAAGATATATATTATAATAAGCGCATGATGAATAAAATATACGCTATACGTTCCTACAACTAATTACCTTGGTCTGATCTCACTGTGGAAGAATCAAGTTATTGGTCTTAGTCAATTCCCACGATATATTTAAAGCAAATCTTTGAAACGGATAATGAGCTTGTTCGATCAATGAAACTTAGTTTTCTCATTTAACGTCTAACACACGATACATTTAATTTATGGATATGTTTGTACCCAATTGCATCATACACCGTATTTATTTATGTAGAATGATATCTACTTAATTTGTCTATTTATCATATGTTTAGTTTAATTTAGTATTTGTGTTTTCCGTAGTTCCTGCTTCTGTATGTTCCTGTACTATATATAAGATGATCGACAAAAACATTTGCTTTTTGCATTACACTAGGTTTGGTTGGATCTTTAAGGAAAATAATTCAGGCGGCCTGTCAAAACATCACACAAGCCTTATAGTAGGAAAAATGACAAATAGTGAATAATAGGAGGGTATTTAGTGCCAGGTGGTAGGACGAGTATAGTTCAACTGGGAAGGTACTTTTGCCCCACCTATTTCTAGCGTGAAGCAGTTCTTGCCTTTCGGTGGAAGGGTGTGGTTGCCGGCGCACTTTCTTATAATGCGACCATCTTTGTCCTCGTGAGTAGTCACGTGTCAATGATTGACTTCAGATAAGACATGTTCTGTATGAAGTTGCTTACAGATGTCGATGGGCGGCAACGAATTACCTTCAGGTGGACTGCATACTCTTTTGCTATTTTAATTTAAAAAGGCGTGCAAATCCGCTATTTACGATAGAGCTATGAAGTCTACCTACATATCAACTTAAAGCACATTATTGGGTGACAAGCACGCATTAGCTTCGAATTTATCTAACAAACTGATCTGAGTTCTTTTTTCGAAACAACGCACCACGTTCCCGCCCTCGCCCGCGATTGGCCGATAGCCGTGTACGTGTCGATGCGCGTGCGCAGGTGAGGGTTGACAACTGTACCGATGTTCATAATTCGTAACAGTTTTTTGGTAGTAGATAGTTTTAATAGGTATTTGTTTAATTGAATGCTATCAATAAGCTGTCCTTCAAGCCGTATACGGACTAGCCGAACGAACAAGGCTCAGGTTATAGGTTTATCAATCCGAAAAAAAGGTTACTACTCTACGTAAAGCATATTGACAAGAATTTTCAGTGTGGAGGAACGGAAAGGAAGGGAAGGATTATGACTTTATGGTCGCAATAATAAGAACTATGTAGTTTTCTGGCTTAGATTTCTCTTCACGTAGACATTTAGGAATAACTAAATAGACTAGAATAAGCAATTTTATTAGCAATATTGTTGCTCACCTGGGTCTAGGTGTTTATACCTACTTGTCTTCATATGTAATATACTTAAGGTGGTAGAACTGTTTGTAGTTCAACTCTGAAAGCACCACCAAGCAAAAAAACAGTGGTGTTATGCATTGCTGTGCTCTTGTCTGAAGAGTGTAAGGCGTTCCAACTTAGTCCTTAGGAGTAGCAACGCATATGTGGCTAACCTCAGGTAAGACTCTTATCTTATCTGGGTTTGATTACAGATGTCCATGGGCGGCATTGCCCCCTAACTATTAGATGGAGTTCATGCTCATTTGCTACTTACATATTGTAAAAAAATATATGAGTCAGTAGGCAAGTCTATGAAAGTGAAGCATTTTATTCAAATAAACTAAAGACGAGAGCAAGAATATTATCATATTATTATTTTTATATATTAACTGTCAACCCTACACCTGATACCAGGTTAGAAGCATGGTATGCCATTGTGAGCGCAGCGCGAGAGCAATGCCGTATTGTTGATGTTGGTTTGGTCGCGATTAGGTTGGGCACGCCTACGTTGTTCACATTTTGAGTTACATGTACACTGAATATAGACAAAGTACATATGAGGGTACATCCGTCATGGTTAGAATATCATTCAGTAAAGCAGACTACAGACGCTCAATTCAAGTATTTGATTTAGATAAATCCCTTTAACATATTATGTGTCATACTCTATGTCATAATCTAGTATTCGAGAGCGCTTATATTTTTAAGTTAAAGTTATAACAACAATCAACCAACAAAGTAACAAAAAACAAAGTGTAAGCTGGCAACCACACCTTTCCACCGAATCGTAAGTGCTTTACTAGAAATAATTGTGGCTGTCGAACCATACTAGTTCTACCAACTTGCAAATGCTACTTAGAATTTTGTTTAGTCAAAATCGTAAAAATATACCTTTACCTTTAAACACATAAAAAATATACAAGACACCTAGAAGCGTGTAAACACTTAATTACAAAACAAGACTGAATTTCCAACAAAAACAGAAAGAACACCAATTTTTACCGAAACGTATCATATATCCACGTCAAAAGTTAAAGATAAAGCCAGCAAATTGGACTGAGTAGAAAAACCGCTATAATAACAACAGAGGTCCTAAAATGGGACCTTGGTGTATCTAATTAGGGATATGATTTATGATGGGCAAAGTGGGGGCAATTATAGAGGCGATTAAGAGCACTGACCGTCGTTAGAGTCAAAGTTGTGCTGTGACCAGCTTTTGTTTGTAAAGAAGAATTTTAATAAATGAGACAAGCACCAATCAGCAAGAAGCTTCTCTTCTTGCTACTAAAAGTGTCCTCTTTGGATGAAAAAGATTTAGGTAACAGACGGCACTTTGGATTATTTCGAATCGATAGGCTTCATATACGAGTACGTTTGTGTCCTTGATTTTTTTTAAAGATTAATCAGAAAATGTTCATACGATGTTTTTCTTCATTTTTAAAGCGAGCGAAAATAAAATTAATTTCTAATACAAATAATAGGTACCTATACTGCAGAAAATCGGAAGTGTATAATATTAAAAAAACTTTAAATACTTATTATAAGAATATTGTATATTTTTTTACTAAAAACGATATTGATATTCTTCTTAATTAAACAAAGGTATTCGTGATAGTCGCAAAAAATAATAAAGTCCCACCTGAACACTTAAAAAATCATGGCTATCCTTCTATACAATTATCGGCAAGATTCGACTCGGACAATCATCCCGTGGCATATGGAATCGCTACTTTATAACCCCCGGTACACCCTTAACCGGTTATTATGGAACTAGCAAAATTGCCTATAATAGTTTTTGTCCAACATTTCTGCTGCAAAACGTATCAACAATTTATATAAAAAGTATCGACGCGTGCCTAATATTGTACCAAATAATAGCCGAATTTGCTGATGATCCCTTATTATGAAGGTACTAAAATTAACCATAACATTCGAATGGTATAAAAAATAGGTATAAAAAGTGTGCCAGTATGGCACGGGAAATAATAGCCGCCTATTTTTTAAAACAGCAACTAAGGGTAATTTAAGTAGCTAGAAAAAATATAAACAATAGGTATAAGTATAAACAATAAATAAAGGTGGTAGAACTCTTTGTGGTTCGACTCCGGAAGCACTACCGCCACACCTAATTCTGCCTAATAACAACAGTGTTATGCGCTGTTTTGTTCTGGTCTGAAGGGTGTGGTAAGGGAGACATACTTTTTCGAGGCATTCCATCTTAGTCCTCAGGGGTAGCAACGCATCTGTGTCTAATCTTAGGTGAGATTTGATCTTACCAAGGGTTGATTGCAGATGTCCACAGGCGGCAGCCACTTACCATCAGGCGGGCTGCATGCTCGTTTGCTACTATCCGTATTATAAAAAAAAAAATTGTTACAAACTCGAAATTTAGAATCAAATAAAAGATACCCCTAGTTTTGTGTCCAAGTGAAAGGGTCCAAGTGAAAACGTCCATGTGAAGATATATATTTCTTAATCACTAGTCGTAACTTTCATAATACATGGAACGGGAATAGAACCAGTGGAAGTTATCACCACTACATATATTTCTAGCGTACAACAGTTTCTGTGTTTCGATGAAAGGACACGTGGATTGCATTTTGAGTAGTCGAAATTATTATTTATACGCTCCTCCGTTTATTATAGCGTTGATACAAAAAATTTCTATGTACTCGTATGTATCTCATATATAAAAGTCGTATTAAGTCGGAGAGTTTGAACTTTCTGACGTCGTGTTATGTTGAGAGCAGTATGCCTAATGGTTTAAACTCAGTCTCTCAATCGAGGGTCCAAGAATAGAATTCCAGGCATGTACCACTGATTTTTCCAAAATTAGGTGCGTATTACAAATTAATTATCTCCGCTTTACGGAGAAAGAAAACATCGTGATGAAACCAACACACCTGCGAGTTCTTTAAAAAACAAAGTGTTCTTAAAGGTGTGCGAAGTCTGCCGTCTGCAGATTTTAGACTGCAGACTAGTCTAAAATTGGCCAGCGCGGTGGACTATGCCCTAAAACTCTACCATTCTGGGTGAAGACCCGCGTCCAGCAGTGAGACAATAATGAGGTGACGATGATGATAATTATACCTACTGCTTATTCATTAGCCATATGATTTTCAGTTGAATATAGGTTTGTATTAATACGCGCTTCAATACCATGAACTCTACGCTATCTGAATCATCAACACGTCGACTAGTAGGCACATAATAATCAAGCACTATAAACCTAAGAATGAGTTAATATCTTTTCATTATCTAGAAATGTTTGCAACAATGCTGTTAGCCCGCGGTGTCCATTGTGCACTGTCCTTATCGATGTGCGCTTGACATTTGTATGAAATACCTTTATATTGAAACCTACTTATAATAGTAGGTATGCATGCAAATGCTTTTGAATTTGATAATATTACTATGTATTAACTAGGTGTTAGTTAATATGTATATAAATGAACTAGGAGTTATCGTCCATTATTATTTTTAAATTTTGATCTTATTGTAGTTGGAATATTGGATGTATAGGTAATTATTTTTGCTTTCATGTTTTGCTTAAAGTTTATAGGAAATGTAGATTTACTCGTAGTTCTGTAAGCAGAACGTCATTATTATAACTATAAGAACAGATTAAGTAGATAATTGCAATCGCATTTTGGACTTTATGATCTTGCAGCACAAGAATATTCCAGAAAGATAGAAGATGAATTTCGTAAATAAACTCTAAAGAAATTGTAGAGCCCTTCGTGGTTCGAGTCCGGAGGCACTACAGTTATATCTGTTTATGTACAATAACAGTGTGAATCGGTTCAATCCTTTGATTTGAAGTGTATGGAAAGGGACTGTCACCATTTACTACTAGGTGGACTCGTTTGCTACATATAAAATAATAACAGCATTATATACATTTTACGTAATTATATTTATGTATATGCAGTCGTGGTTGATGTGTAAAAACATCTGCAAGTATTTTAAATATGCATGTATTGTTAAATCTGAACTTAACAGCTGGGAGCACTAAATATTCCCGAGCGAGGGACAAGGGACGTCCGCTTGCGACCGCTGCCGCAGGGCGAATGATGACTTCTCTTTTTTGCATGCGGGTAGCCGAAGAAGAATGTGACCGCATGTACGATATGAACACTGAACCGCCTGAGGGCTGAAGACATTTCTGTTTTATATGCGAAGCGAATAAATTGCTCTTGCAATCGCCTCGCCTTACGACACGGTCAACGCGTCCGCTCGAATAAATTCTATGCATATTTAGCATTGTCTTGTTTTATTGTTGTAAAATCTTTGATATAATAAAAATAAAGCTTATTAAGTATGCTAGTCAACAAATAAGGTAGGCTAAATCCTAATAAGTAGAGTAATTGTAAGATCGCCGTAAGAAATTATACTAGGTTTCAAAAGCAATTAGCAATAAAAGAGTGGAATAGAATCGACTGAATAATATAAATATCTAATTTCTTTTTTTATTTTTGTCCCAAATATGACTCGCAATAACTTTTACCTTGTCCCTCTCCCAAATAACCATAATAGCTCTCAATTCACTCGCTAAAAGAAGCATATCCTTTTAAAAAGACAACAAAACACGTGTCTTGCCTCGCAAAAACTCGGACGTAATCACGGTAAACGCTTTGACATGCGTGCGCGCACCCCTCATTACCCGGCCGTGGGAATCACTGCGGCAGTACCGTGCGGTCATTAAGACCTCACGGTACTGCCAAGTATATTAATTGTACTTATTAAAGTACGCATAGCTTAAAGAACCTGTTTATTTGGCTCATGTGGATATAAGAGTGTCATCTCTAATTTATCATCAGTTTTTTTTATTAGACGAGCATGCAGACCTGATAATAAATTGTGACTACAGCCCATACACATTTGTAAGTAACCTCATATAGAACAGGGGTATACCTAAGTCGATCACAGATGCGTTGCTACTCCCGCGGACTAAGCTGATCGCGTCATACATAGATAAGTAAGCCGGTCTAGATAGGTTTGTCTGTACCTTCCCGTTCGAACTACACTGGTTCTACCACCCGGAAGATGCATTAAATACTATAAGGTTTCAGATTCGGATGGTATTTTTACTATAAAGCTACCACTAACTGAAACATGTATTCATTTCATTGAACAACGCTACACGAAGTTCTCTTCTGGAACGAAGGTTCACTTTGATTACCGCGCTTTGGGTTAGGTACCTACTTTTTTCTTTTTCAAGGAAATTGCATGCTTTATATTGCGTGCTAGGCTAAGTATATTTGTCCCTGTAGTTCCGGGACCAGAATAGGGCTACGGTATCCCCTGCCTGTCGTAAGAGGCGACTATAAGGGGGCTTCTGGGGTTGCGGGCGGCAAGAGAGGGAGCTCGAGCCGTCCAGCCAAGCGACCTCGGGAAGGACGGCGGCATGTGTGGTCGCATACCGACGTAACATGTGAAGGCACGGTGACTACAAATGCTTACCGGGAAGAGACCATTAGGGGCATCGCGCTCGGAGTACTCCGGTTGCGTTCCGTTGGAGATCCCGGAGTCCCCCACGTAGCGCTGAGGACGGCCACCGGGGGGGTTTTAGTGCGGTAAAAATCCCACATAACCCGGCGTTGCTCCCACGGCGTCGGGTACCTTTTGAAGGTTTCCCCCTCGTTACAAAAAAAAAAGGCTAAGTATGTTATAAGACAGCATCAGAAAGAAATAAATAGAACATTTTCAAAACCGGCGTTCACAGCGTCATTTGTTGGGAAGAATCTACTTCTTCCCGTTAAATGACAACCCGTCTGGCGTAGCTGTCCCAGATACGATTCCCGACTAGTCAGACATATTAATAATGACTTTGGATTTTTGTTTTGGGTCTGGCAATTTGTGCATTCGTATTTGTGTGCATGGTATATACGACATAGGAAAAACCTGACTCAATTCGGTGTAGGCACCGACAACACAGTGAATCCTAAAATATGTGTAGCGAGCGTCTCATGTTTTAAAATTGCGAGTGTGTACCAATTGAACACAAAAAAGTCAGTGAAATCTCAGTTCAAATGCTACCCCACCTGGTCCACCAATTACGAGAGCGAGACAAGACAATGCGCGCCGAAATAGCCTCCGCTTAACTCNNNGCGCGCCGAAATAGCCTCCGCTTAACTCTTTACGCTGAAATACGTATAGCCTGCCTTAAATACGGATAGATCTGATAGCAATTTTAACCGATAAATAAATATTTTATTTTTTATTTTTGTTTCCAGCTAGAAACCTATATGACTCCACTTACCATGCACTATTTTATACCTATATATGTTATACCGATATGACTTTTCACTGCCCGTGCACTATTTTAACTGCACTCCTAAAGCACTTTTACTGTTGCGCGTGTGTACAACCTAGTTTCTAGCTGCTTGCACACCATTTGCATTCTATGATTTCAAACGCAAAAGCACACGCCTCGCAAAAAGTGACTAGATGTCACTATGAATATTATTTAGATACAGAAAGCCTATC
>MOOZ01000317.1:454231-464698 GCA_002930495.1 Cecropterus lyciades
TTACGCTAAGACCAACAGGAGCGGAACACCAATGAAGAATCAAAAGCGGGAGTTTTTTCTAATGAGAGCTTCCGCTGCATGCGCTGCGTTTTTGCTTTATATGGCAAAACAACGTTTGCCGGGTCAGCTAGTTATTGGCCCACTGCAGTAACCTTTCAGGCAGACACTAACGTCGGGTTAAAAATTACTTCCTTAAGCGCCAAACATTAGTTTGAAGCTGTTTGCATCAGTGTCAAGCAAATTTAACAAAAAATCGCTATAGTAAGTATGCAAATTTTGTGGCCTTGTACGATTGGAAACATACATTTTCTTTTAACGCTCAGCTCCAACGCTTGCAACGAAGAGCGTATGACTCATAAAACTAATGTTTCGTGGTCAAGCGGAAAAAGCTAAGTACCTGCCTACGTAGGAAATGAAAGCTGGCACATAAAAATCAAAAATATCTTGAAATCGAACCATGTAAACTCCCAAAAGTGAAAGTCCACGGTACAAGCACTCCGTTAGCTTATTGTTCTTACCAAAGAATTCATATAATTTTCGCAGTAACTCTTAGTCATGTTTGTATTAGATAGCTACCACAGGCATACAATAACAGGGAAAGCGCGTTAGATCGCTCGCGATCGGGACGCTGCAGATAACGCGATTTACTGGCTCTAGGTACACGCGATTTATCGCCTAAGCGACTCTACCTATACGAAGAACTACGGCTCGTAGAGGAAACCAGAAATATGAATTCAATATCTTTAAAATAAATCCAATTTTGTTCTATTTCAAGGTCTTCGCCACATAGTGTTGAAAAGAGGTGAGGGGTAGCCGCATTTCTTGGAAACGTCAAATGCTAAAAATCTAATGCGTAAGACATTTTTTATACCTATAGGGGGTTAATATATAATTAGCTGCACCCCCCATGAAACAATAAAAAAATATAGGAACGCCACGTTACCTAAAAAAAGGCACATTTATTAGCATTCGGTGACAGGTCACATTATTTTGGAAATAATGTCGTCACAAATTTTTGCAAAGTAGGTAGTCAAATTATTTGATGTACATTTTCATCACATTATTTTGATGTCACTTGATTATGCTGCCTTATATATTATTGAACTCGTTCTTGGGGCAGATATTTTTGCTGACGTGCCCAAAGTCAGATACTTATGCTCGTGACTGTACATAATACCTACATAGGTATTGAGTTTATAAAAAATCTCTACCGATCTAATTTTACAACACAACACACATTTCTATACGATTAAAAGAATCACGTTACCTTCAAACTTTCCAATAAAACCGAAATAACAACCAACAATTACAATTAATTTCACTGAACCACGACTTCGTTTAACCCGCCGTCGCTCCCGTCACTATTCAGTTTAGTTTCACGAAATTATTTCATTAAACAACAGATGCCGTAGCGCTGCTTCCTATACGGTGACGGCTTGACAGGCCATCATCAGAAACACTCGAAAACCACCCGTAACTTAATGTAACAAGAGTGGTGTTACCCATGGGAATGGAGGTCAAAAGTTAACCATCTGCTTAGCACCGAGATCACGATACGGTTACAGGTAACGTAGAATTAAATTCTCAACTGCGCTACGTAACAGGCGACAGTTCTATGGAAGATGTTTCTCTGATATGAGCAAACAAAAATAGGTACCTATATGATGGAAAGCGGCAATTTGAATAGTTGAAACCTTTTCTCAGCATTCTTAATTAAATGCAATCTGGTTTCCTTAACAATTGACAACCAAATTAAGTATCTATATAAACCTAATATACATACGTATGCACCCACTAATGATTCTAAGAATATCAAGACAGCCGTAAAAATGCTTCCTAAGCCTATTTTAAAACTTTTACAAACCTTTGATTGCAGCAACATATTTGCGTGTATTTTCTGGCAAAGGCATATGTTACTCGTATTTCCTATTTTTTACTGTACTTCAATACACGCAACAGAAATGTCGAAAAATTGAGCTTTTAGAATATATTTTTATTTACATAGATATCTCTAAAACTTTATAGAATTCAAAATTCACGGCACAGATTTTCAGTTTGAAAATATAAGTAGGTATCTTACAATTTAAATCTTTGGAAGTTACGTAGGTGTAACGTTTTTAATAAACTTAAAAGCTTGCTTACTTACTGAAAGCTCACCCAGAAAGCATATCATGACTTACAGTTAGGTGAAACTGCCCCGCATGACAGTTGGTTAGCTACCTATTTCTACGATACCTGCTTATAATTTGTTATATATTAGGTAAATACAAAAAAATAACTTTACATAGGTAATAATAAAAATAGAAATATCCGCAATTTTTCTACTATCATTATGTATATCATAATTGTAATATTAATCTCATTATTATGTGGTTAGGTTAGGTTAGAATAAGATACCTAATTAGTAAGAAAACTACTACTAGCTAAGGACGTAATTAATATCACTAAACAAAAACGTACCAATTGTGCGGTTATTAATTTCATTTAAGGTAGGTACTCGTATTTATAAGTGCCTAAAATTGTAACTACCTTACTCAGAGTACTTAGTACTTAAAAGTAGGACTGCCAGCCTTTTTACCAATAAAAGTACTATAAAAGGTGAAAAAGTACATAGTTTAAAAATAAATCTTTTTTTTTCTTCATGGCCCGAGGCAACTGTAGCGAGAGGAATTCAAGTCGGCGAAAAAGACAATCTACTTATATAAACTTGTACAACTTGACGAGCAAGACAAAAAAACAAAGCTCGCCAAATCTAAATATTCTACCACTCCCTAATTAAGGTGGCTAAAGAACCTTTTAATAATAGAATGTTCGTTTGTTTTTAAATCCAAGGTCTTGCAAAATAAGGTATTTTCGCGTACCTACGTACTTTATTTTTCTCATAAATAAACTAGAATACTTTATTATAGTTCGCATAACACCAGTTCGGTTCACTTCGGATGTAACCCTACTTACAACACTACAACTAAGTAGGTATGTAAATGTTAAAAAGTAGGTATAAGGTAAAAGCTCGTATGTTGGTCCAAAAGCTCACGAAGCTGTCAGTACAGCGACATGTGACGTTAACTCGCCCCGTCTGGGTCTTTTAATCGTACCCATGGATGCCTAATTAGAGGGTACGGCTGGACAACAGTTTCCTGTAAATACACATTCCCATGGCCTGTGTCTTCCACATCCCTAACAGGTACTTTAAAAGGAATTTTTATAACTTTTTATTTTTAAATAAAATTTAAAACAAAGTTTTTGGTTTTTTAACGAACTGTTGAATAAATAAACAGTATGATATCAGAATGGTGACTATGTGGTCAAGTAGTCACCGACTGACTTGTGCATGTTGAAGGTGATAGGTTCGATGCCAGATAAAACACCTTAATGATAAATTTAGATTTTTGTTCTAAATCTGGATATAAATATTCTTAGACGATACTTAAGTGTAGAAAACGGTTTATATTTTAACTAGCTGTGCCTCGCGGTTTCACCCGCTACTACATAAGAAAAAACAAACAAACATAGCGTGATATTATAAAGCCTATAGCCCTCCTTAATAAATGGACTATTCAATACAAAAATATTTTCTCAATTCGAATCCGTAGTTCCTGAGATTAGCGCGTTTATCCAAACAAACTCTTCAGCTTTATAATATTAAATAATAAAATAATAAAAATAAATAATTAATAATAGTAAATATAGATTATTTTTATGAATTATAAATGTACGAACGAAATCTGCCTGCTATTTTTATTCTTAAGCTAGGAAAGTCAGGTAGCGTAACGTATTAGGTAGAGTAATATAGAAAACTGGAAGTATGAGGTCCAGTACGTATGGGTATGGGTCTTGTAATGTCAGCGTCCGACCGAGGGCGGAACCTCACGCGGCTGCCGCAGCAGATTGCGACCACACGGAGTCATTCTTCATTGCATAATCAGCTCCAATATAAATTTAATGCTACTTGTCTCTGGTTTAATGTATGTCGAGGGACATATGAGGTATTCCAACTTAGTCGTCAAGGGTAGAAATGCAAAGACTGGGCCCACCGCATCGCATGGTTTTTACGACGGTATGCGACCAATCTCTCTCTCTTTAGTTGCCTCTTACAACGGGCAGAGGATACCGCAGCCCTATTTTGATCCCGGAACTACACTGACGCGGTAAGTCACGTCAGTGGCAGTGACCACGTACCATCAGAGGGATTGTATTATCATCACTTCTTGTTTCATTAGAAGAAATTAAATAAGATTGCTACTAAATTAAATAACAGAATAAAGTAATAAAATTGACTGTCTTGCTTCCCTTACTGGGTCTGAGTACTTCCCACTTTTTGGGTCTGTCCCCACGATTGAGAGGAGAGTGGTCCCAATGATACACATTGGTAAAGATGTGGGTTAGTTACAAATCCACGTCGAATGTTTAGGTAAGCAGAAGGTTTGACGATCATTAAATGATAACAACCAAGACTGACGGTGTTATATGAAGAAAACGGATTCCATTTTTAAATTTTCAGGGTAAGAAAAGGTTATCTGGAAGGGAGGTGGAAGAACCATTGTTATTCACCCAGGGAGGTACCACCTCCACACCAATTTCTAGCATGAAGCACTTTTTGCCTTTTACTGGAAAGGTGTGTTTGCTCAATTATATATGCGGCGAATGGTCGCCTCATATAAAATTGAGCAAACACACCTTAACAATAATATGGATTAGTCCTCGGGAGTAGCAACGCATCCCCTGTTCTATATAAAGTTGCTTACAGCTGTCCATAGACAGCAGTTAATTTTAGCATTGCTTGATTGCCTACAACTTGTAACCAACTAACAATTGTCCAAAATTAAAAAGTAAGCGTCTTATTAAATATTATTCGAAACAAAGAAACCCTCCAGTGTGCCACAACACTCGCATCCACGACGCACGGTGCGTTATTGTGCGAATTAAAAAGGGCATCGCAATCGCCCGATCAGGCAGCCGGCGGGCGGGTCACGATCCGGCGCGTGTGTGCGGGCCTTAATGACAAGTAAACCTGTGTGGGTAAGCTACAGTGCGAAGATAACAGTGGCTTAAGTAGGTAAAGATGTTTGAATTAGAGTATTTATTTATTTATTTTATTGGATCACCTACGTAAGACACAGCATACAATATCATTTGGAAAATAACATGCAGAGAGTTGATACCAGGTTAACTGGTCTTACAATAATAGGTAACCACAACATGCATTTAAATATTCACACATGTTTCACATATAAAAAGTTATAGAACATATCACAAATAAAGAGTTATAATATATTGAAAACAGCAGTGATTAGAAATAATTAAATTTCGAGACTACTATTAAATTTAGAAAATTACTTTAGGGTGTGTCAACATTTTTCAATTTTGTAATAAATTTAGGTAACTATCAAAATGGATATCTAGATCCGGAATTTTCTTACTTAGGTCATTAAACAGGCGGGAGGCGCGGACTATCGGTGAGCTGCGACCGAGGTTGGTACTACATAATCTCGTTTGAAACAGAACGCTTGGATTGCGTGGTATTCTGGCGGGCACTCTGTAGTGCAATTTAATTAATAAGGCGACACAAACAATCCGTTTAACAGTTTATGCAGAATCTTTAAAATTTTCTTGTCTTATCTTTATCGAATTTATCTTTGAAGGAAATTCTGTCTGACATGAGTGACAGGACCATCTTAAGTTATGTAGAGACCCTAAACATATGTACGTAAGTTTAGAAGCTTTACGTCAACTTAGTCGTAGTCGTCAATCCATTACTGTCCCACTGCTGGGCATGGATATACTTGGAGTAAGATAGGTTTAGGCTAAGATCCATCGCGCTGGTCGAGTACGAATTGATAGACTTCACACACCATTAAAAACTTTTAAAGATCCCTCAGGCGTGAATTTCCTCACCATGCTTTCCGCAGATGATAATAAATTTGCAATACGCATACCTATACATAACTAAAGATTCGAACTTCGGGTCCCCGATCGAGGTGACAACAATCAATCAATCACATTTTACGGAATAACTTAACCTTTTTAAAATTTTGTATGATAGGTATATTTCGTATTTACTCAATATTATGTGCCATCAAGAAAGGCGCTCTGTTTTGCGACTGTGGCCGTCCAATCAGAACAAAGCAGCAGAAGAACTTTTCTGAGAAACAGAATATGGACTGGTTAAGCCGCTGCTATATCTAATAACTTGTAGCGATACAATATTGACGTATAATTAAGGACATACAAAATTATCTATTTAGACACACTTACAAGGTACTTACTTATCTACATTTGTATACCTACTCGTAATACATAGGCACATTTATGTGTAGGTAAAATTTAAATTTGACAACAATCTGTGTTTCGCAAATATACATCTACCTTCTTAAATATGTATCTGTGTGCATAATTTAGCAATTAATTACTGTGAAAATTAATTGCTAAAATCTCACCAAAACATAACTGTTTATGCCGTGTTGAACTACTGATTTTTACATTTCTACGGTGCAAGTGCACTTGTGAAACGGGACTGTATTAAGATCGCATAAAGATTTGCACTGGAATGTGTTGCTTTTGCGAATTAAACCTCCCCGATTGATATTCCTGAACTGAGAAAATCAGTCTCGATTTGTAACAATGTTGTAAGGAGCCGGTATTTATATGGAAATATCTAATGACTATGTACAGACAAACAGTCTGTTTCTTTATTTATGAATCTAATTTATGTGTTTAAGAATTAAAACCAACATAAGCGGGTACCTACTTAACATATAGTACTTATATTTTTTTGTAATATTGTAGTAGTAAGCGAGCATGAAGTCGACGACCAGACATTTCAGGTGTGGCGTTGGTCGACCTATCCGGTCGAATCATATTTTCCTAAATTGTAGATGCATATCTTTTGGTATAAATATTTCTCATCAGGTCTTCAAACTCAGGAAAATGAAACCTTAAAAGAGTTTGTTTCGTATTGTAGAACGAGATATTGAACAAAAATAAAACGATTCTTTAACTCGGCAATTCGTCCCAATAAGCTTTTGATAAGCTTTGGTCGACGATGCACACATTTCTATATAATATATAGACATAGATAGGTAGGTATACTTACTACTTTTTTTTTTAAACCCTGCGCCAACTACAAAACATTCGATGTTATGGGTTGATGAAAAAATGACCCATCGATTACACTTACATATATCTACGATAAGATTTCAACCCGTTTACAGGTCACCGTCAAGGTCTCAGATCCTAAACTTAGGTTATTTATAGTCGATGCTAGACACAGGGCCAGATTACGAACGCAATCGTTCACGCCATCTAGGTGCTGGTTTGTTTTTAATTTTATTGCACCAGACTTCGTGACTTTTCGTTCGTCCAAGATCGATGGTCTATTTCTTTGCATTCTGAAAATAGATAAGATACCTACCTACTTTCCAAAGGTAGCTAGGTACTCACCTATAACAATTTGGTGACCGCAGGATTCTTTCTCTGTGGTAGGGATTTTTTGTTTTAATAAATATCCATTTCAGTAACTCTTTACAAGCTTTTATTAATTGTAATAATAAGAGATATTCAGAACTGAAAGTACATGACTAGCACAAATTAAGTTAGGATATAGTTGTTGGTGTTTCCCATTTTCTATTTTACGGAAATTATTTATCTATTAGGTTTTAGAAGTCATTTAGAAGACATTTACTATATTTTGTATTTACCTATTTTTTTTTATTATTAAATTTCCCAAATAATAGGTTCGGTAATTATAAGATCTAGGTACCTACTTATAAAATTTTGCCACAGTTATGTTTCTTACTATTTTTAAACTAAAACAGCATATTGGGTAACAATAACAACTTTATTAAGGTTTACAATTTTTCTTATGTTTTAGGATCTCGACGGGAGTCATGTACAAGGTTTCGTTGCAATTTTCGCATTTATACTCCTTGGAATTAGGCTTAATATCCCGTGTAACCTTAGATGTTTCTGGCTCCTTCTTAGTATCTCTAGACGAGCACATAAATTGCTTATGTTGTAGTCGTTCTAGAGGCGATAAGCAGAGAGTTATCCCACATTCCGTGCATGTCCATGGGATCCCATAGTTTTCTTGGTACGAGTTGCAACTCCACTCTGTGTCCACAACGCTGAAATAATAAAAATATATTTATTTTTTAAACATACCTAAACAACATAGGTATTTTAACTCCGATATGGAAGTTTACGTCAAATCAATCCAGGATTTATCTTAAGAGAAAAATAAGTAAAATAAGGAATGACGAAATCAAAGGCCACTGTAATCTAAGGCCACTGAAAGATACACATGTAATAAATTCTAAATAGAATAAGAGCCCGACTAGCGAACGTGTAGTATAAATATAATATAAATCCCATATATTATTAATTTAATAAGAAACACCATTCACAACCAATATCCATTGATTTCTTTTCACGAAATAAGCTTTCTTTTAAGTGAATTATGCCAATCTCGTATATCTTTGATCAGTACTTAAATTATCCTAAAAGCTAAACGATAAATAGTGTTTTTTATTCTTTAAATGTGTTTTAAAAAAAAAAAAATGTGTTTCTTTCAATCATTTGAACGATATCATTATGATATCGTTATGATTTGAACGATATCATTATGATATCGTTCAAATGATTGAAAGAAACACATTTAAAATCACTACCATAATTTTAGTTATCTTTAAAAATAAAGTCAGTGTTATTTTTTGACACAGCGTATATTTTATTGTTGACGCAGCTAATGTTTGTAGATAGCCCTGGATTCGATTTTTATCATGGATATAATATGTATGGACTTGTCTGTGTCCCACCGAATGTAATGGAATGAAGGAAAAGAAAGGGAATCCTTGTAATGACGTCTAATTTTTATTATTTCACATTAATTACAAGTAAAATATTGTAATAAAGTAATAACATACCAGTTATAAACAACATTATCGGTCACATACACACCACCCTTTTTTTCATGAGGGCGGCATTCAAAACCCTCTTCAAACGGGTTGGGATCTATAGTTGGATGTACTTCGTCTACTCCACAATACATCACTTTCAGATCTCCAGGAATTAATCTTTTTATTGTATAATATACTTCGCTGGTCATATATGAAGTCATGTCACAGGACAGATTGTGTTGAAGTTCGTCGTATGTTTCCTTTTTAGGTTTTGATTTTTGTAACTCTGATTCCACCGATTTATCTGGATTTGCTTCTGAAAAATATTTTTTTTACATATAAGTTATAGTGGTAGCTAAAACCAAGGGCCATGAAACAGTCGCTTCAAGCGTTTTTCATTCGACGCTGCAAGCGTCAGCGTTGAGCGTTAAAATATCACTATCTCTGCATTTATTTGCAACATTATAAGATCGGACACATAAAATCGTTTTTAGCATACATTCTAATTGCTGTAGCGTCAAGTGAATGGCGTTTGAACAGATAGTTTAGTGACACTCGGATGACTTAACGCAAATGTTTCCTCGCCCACGGGTAAGAGAAGTCCAAACTCTCAACCTAAGAAACTCGAATTCTTAATCTTTAAGGATGTAAGCGTATTACAAATTTATTATTATCCTATGACGCCCCGCATGACGCAGTCTGACACAATGTTTTCGCTTGTATCTCCGGACAGATATCTAAATTTTGTATTTTATTTAGTGGTTAGTAGTTTATTTGCCTTGCCTATTCTGGATCTGAGTGTTTATGTATTCGTCCATGTCCGTAGCACCCACGACTTAGAACAAATCCTAGTACAGTATGACTCCCTGTACGTAGAAGAAAATATCCTGAGGCATTGCAATGTTCTCAAAGGCGTGTGAAGCCTACCGAATCATTCTTTGGCAGCGTTATTTATTCTACTGTACTAAAAACCTCTATTTACCTGCTAATCGTCGATTGATAAGATCATCCCATCTCTGTCGCAGTTTGACAGCTTTCAGTAATAAATTCAACCCAGTTTCAGGATACGGGAATTCCAAGAGAAGCCAAGAGTCACACACTATTCTAAACAAAAATAAGCAACAATGCAAAAAACAATCGATATTTTTAATGAAGCAGAGTTAAGTAATATTTTATATAATAAACGATATTATCAAAATTAAATAATATTTTAATGATAATAATTTGTATAATAACAATCATTATTATAATGATTTCATCCACTTAACTATAAAACTCAGTGAGCACTGTCGCTTAAGATTGTCTGTATTGATACCCTTCAAAGCCTATACAATAAATTTTATTTAAAGTCGAAGATACAATGTTACTACCCCTGAGTATTGAGTAAGAATGCGTCGGTACTCGCAATTGTCTCAATTATCACATCTACAATTGAGAACAGTAGTCTCAGTATTATTATTATAAGGCGGCGATGCCTTAGTCATAATATCGCTGTATGGATCAATTGAGAATCGAACCCGGAAACTTCTGCGTGCATAGCGTGTTAATTATTTTGACGACCCGCGTGGCGGAG
>MOOZ01000317.1:476489-492663 GCA_002930495.1 Cecropterus lyciades
TTTTGTGTATAAATATACGGATCTACAATTTTTTATTTAATATGTGTTTACATTTTGTAACGTAATTTACGATAAGATTCACCTTATTTTTTTTTGTAAAACATCACATCGATTTGAACTTTTAACATTTTATTTATAGTACAGTCACTTAGAAGTCTAACAAAAATCAGCTCAATGGGAATTCGTGTAAGCTGATGTATCCATTTCGACTGGACTGTTTGACGCACTAATGTTATAAAAGAGAAATAAATGTGTTGGTATCGCCGCAGTCACATTACAATTTATTTTAAAATTGTTCATTGAAAATTAAATTATTTTAAAATTCATTTTTTTACGTAAACAGAATCAATTTATTACCTGTTCGTCCTGCCCTGCCCTTCCGTTGATCAGCACTAGCTTTAGATATCCAAAATTCTTTTAACCTTTGCATCTTCGTAGAAGAATCATAACTCATTTCTTTTACCTGAAATATAAAATTAATAGAAATCATCATATATGTATGCCATATATATGTATGTAAGGGGTGCCCGGACGTTCCCCTTAGTATAGGCGAGAAATGAAAGATTCTTCAAACAAAAAAAAACCTTTTTTTGTCGATAAATTTCGAAGTTACAGAGATATAGGTTTAAAAAATCTTTATTTGCAAACTTTCTTGCGTATTTAGTTTAATAACAAAAAAAATCTAATAACGATTGGTGAATATTCCCGTTTTTACCGTAACCGTTAAGTCCTGTACGTTCGCTGAAGAGAGACATATAAAGGAATCAATTTGACAATATCACTACTTTTAATAAGATTTAACTCACCTTCCCCGAATCCACTACAAATCTGATACCATCTATTGTAACTGATGTTTCAGCAATATTTGTAGAGACGATACATTTCCTGACGCCCTCTGGTGGATAGTCAAATACCTGAAAAGTTACATAAAAAGCGCTCATATAATTTAAACTTGCTCATAATTATATACTAAATAACAGTTCCAAATGTAATTTCGAAATACTGTAGAATTATTAGATTCATGTTCACATTATTAATAAATTATCGTCGTAATAGTACTTCCATTAAGTGTAGGGTGCAAAGATTATCTATATAATCGGTCTAAAGTTACAAGATTCCTGCTCAACAATTCAGCAACTAAATGAGGAATTAAATCTAAGAAATATTTCTAAATAGGTGAATGAATGTAAGACCTGTTTCGTTCATACATACGAATGAACGAAATGACTGATGTTACCTTATCTTGTTCAATAAGTGATAACCCGCTATGCAATGGCAAAACAATCCAATTTTTCGATTTCTCTGCATACTGTTGAGCTGCGTCACATATCGCTGTTATTTCCTGCACGCCTGACATGAATATAAGAAGATCGCCTCTCTCATCACCTGAATAAAAAAATAATAATTTAAATCAATCAACAAAATGTCTTTGAATATCCAAAATAAATCAAAAAACCTTTTTAAAAGGATGTCCAGACCTTATGTGATTTTTTTATATAACTCAAGAGAATAAAACTCTTGCATTATTTATAATTAATTTATGCTTTAAATGCAGACGCCTTACTTATCTCCACTTTTTTGTGTACCTCTAATAACATTGAGACAAGGACAATTTCACTGATGACATACCTTAAACCATTGGTTCTCTATTTTGCAATAAATCTAACGATAAACTTACTTGGATACTTATTGTCAATCAATTGCATTATTTGTACATATGGCTGTGGATCAAGCCTGTCATCTTTAGTCGGTTTGTCCTCTATGAATATTGGCTTATAATTTAGTTCTATAGGGTATAATCGACCTGGCACCTGCAATTACATTTTAAAGTATAAGGTTTAACAGACTGCACAACATAAATATTTAAAAACATCACAAATAAAAGCTATTTAATCAAATCATTTTATACATTTTAGTATTTATTAATATCATGTTAATTGTGTTATGAATCAATTTTGTTGTATAAGAGAAATGGAGTATCACTAAGTGCACAAATAAATACAAATTATTAAAATCACTTTTAAATTATTATATTGGCTTCAGGGAAGTATCTTATATATTATTTATTTGCGGCTTATTACATTATATGTGCACATATATGACGACTAAACGTGTGCTGCATATTGTAATTTCTAATACACCCTAGATTTTTTTTTAGAATGAAGTGGTAAACTAGTATATAGTCCGCCTGATGGTAAGTGAACACTGCTGCCCATGGACGTAAACGTAAACGCTTTCTACACTCATAGCCCCACATTAGGATTTTCTCCTGTGTCGTGGGTGCCATGGACACACAAAGACGAATACAAAAAACATCCAGACCCAGAACAGAAATCTCAACTTATCATTCAGATGTCTGTCTGGCCGGGGATCGAACCCGGCACCCACTGCGCGTCAGACCGGTATGGTGACCGCTCCACCACGCGGGTCGTCAAAAGCCCATGGACATCTTAAACAAACTTAAGAGGTTTTATCTGAAGTTAACAAGAGATACATTGCTACTCCTAAGGACTAAGACAGTTGCCTTATAATAAGTGAGCCGAATATAAAAGGTATATGGTGTCCCTTATATTTTGTGCGATACAAAATAATTGAAATATAGGTACCTGAATTACGACAGCTGATTCAGCTGAGAAATAATCTTCAAACAGCTTTATGTTAATTGTTGCTGACATAAGAACTAATTTGATATCACTCCGAGTATGTATTAGGCATTTTAAAACACCCAACAGAAAATCTCCCATGAGATGTCTTTCGTGGATTTCATCTAAAATTATGACATCATAATCTGGTAGATTCTCTGAAGACATCTGAAACAAACACATTTTTTATTGTTATAAAACAAATTAATTTATTGATTATATTAAATATAATCTCCAACTCTACGCCAATCATTTAAGTAACTACATTGAAAATGTTTTTATGATGTAAAATATGCTTATTTTTCTTGAATTTTCTAGATCAGTGTCTAAGGTTAATGAGTATCTAAAATAAGAGATATGATGGTTTGATTTATCAATAAGATATATGGGTAAGATATACATATGGTATATAGTTATAGTAGGATAGGTATGTATTAAGATTGCTTCACTAGTATCTTGGGTTAATTCTCATATTTGGGTTATCATAATAGACATCAAGTTCTTGAAAAAAGCGACACAACAGTATTATTCACATATTATTTCGAGAAGTATTCGTTTCTAAGATAGCTAATAGTAAAATGACCTTTTACAATTGGCTATTTGAGAATCTTTTTGCGTTTTCAATTAAATAGGAGCATATCAAAACACAAAACTATAACTCTTTGGCAAATTTAGACATTCATTATTGAATTCAAATTACAATATTGTTTAATATGGATGTTAATGTTAGTACATATTTAATGAATAACACAAGCTAAAATTTTATTTAGGTAAAAAAATTTGATAAAATATATGTTGTAAGTACCTGTCTCAACAGAAGGCCTTCAGTAATAAATGACACTTTGGTGTCTGCTGTTTTATTCTTCTCAAATCGGATTTGATATCCAACTTTAGTCTCAAACTGTGTGAGCATCTCATATGCAACTCTCTTTGACAGTGAAATACAAGCTATCCTTCTGGGTTGAGTACAAGCTGAAAATTAAAACAAATTAATAGGTTTCAAATTGCAAAAAATATATTATAAATATTGTTCTAATTGGGTAATATATTTAATATATTTATCTTAATTGTGTACTAAGCCAATCAGCATGCAGACTTGAATACAAATATGTATTAAGTTTGAAGAAATAGATTATATGATTAATATTTAGGGTGGGTGTTAGAAAAATAAACATTTCATCCCTATTTAACCCCTTTAGGAATGGGACATTTAAAAAAATGTGGTTTACACTCAACAATAATTAGTATAGGTATACAATTTATATATACTTAAAAGCAAAATAATACTCTTTTCTGACTATATCATCTATACAGGTATATAATCATGAAATATGTTTGACGACTAATAAGAAAGATAGTTGCATTAGTATGATTCAACTGTGCAGATTCCATTAGTTATTCTATATTCTAGATATTACATTTTTCCAATTTAAGTATAAATCAAACAAGTTGTAAATATTACCAATATTCTGATACCCTGCCTCATGTAGATATTGTGGAACTTGTGTTGACTTCCCGCAACCTGTGTCACCAGCAACTATTACCACTTTCTCGCTTTTCACAGCTTCTACTATTTCATTTCTGTAAATTAATAAACATAAAATATAAACTTAAACGCTTTCTACACTCATAGCCCCACAGTGGGATTTTCTCTTGTGTGATGGGTGCCATGGACACACAAAGACGAATACACCTATACCCAGAACAGAAATCTAAACTCATCATTCAGATGTATGTCTGACCGGCAATCGAACCCGGCACCCACTAGGTATCAGACCGGTATGGTGACAGCTCCGCCACGCAGGTCGTCAATTAATTAATGTTTTGTTAATTAATTAATTAATGTCTTGGAGTCAATTTAATTCATGGTACTCTTCAAACAGAGAAGCAGACATGTTAATATATAATGGGTACTAAAGATACATAGTTTTTAATTTTCTTTCTTGCAGATATTTCGATCCAGTTTCATGAATTATAGTCAAGGAGTACCCATGACATATCAAAATAATTCCTATTACAAAATTTTAAATGGAACAAAATTATACAATACTTCAATATAATGAAATTGATAAGCCGAGACTATTGTGAAATGAGTAGGCAGGCCCAAACCATAAATGTTGGCCATTTGGGGCTTACAGATCTATAATAAGCTTGGATTGACATCTAATTGGACCTTCAACTCTTCAACTCTGATGATGCAAGGGTATTTTGAACCTAGACTACGACTACGACTACAAATATATGAGCAACAAGCTCATATTTTATACTTGTAGAACATACGATTTGTCGTTGTAATCTATCAAAATATGTTGAGCACCGACTTTGGGAATGTATGAAAGAAACCAATATATATTTAAACTATTTTTATGCCTTTTTGTTCCATAGAAGTCGGTTTCTATTTTATTTTTTTGTTGTGACATCATTACTTTTAAGTTATAATACCCGGTCAGTACTTACCTATATTTTGCAACTGGTAATTCACTCTGGGTCTTCCGCAACTTTCTTAATTTTTCAAACTTTTCCTTATTCTTAAAATCCAAATAAATCGACACAATATTTAAGAAGGCATCAAAGATATTTTTATCAAGTTTCCGTCTGCCTCTATCTTCGTATACGCTGTCCATAAATTTAATTTTCGTAGAGAAATTAATGCAGTGAAATTTTGAAAATGTTTTCGGTATTCCTTTGTCACTATGCTCGTGTTTTTCTAACGTTGTGTCCAAAATAGGTTTACCCGCTTTCTTTAGCGTCGCTTCATACTTCTTCAAAAATATCCAGAAATCTTCTAAACTGTTCGCAACGGTATTCGTTTCGTTACTGTATAAAATGATTTTGTTTAAGTCCCGTTTATAGTTTACAAAACTGAAATCGACTTCAGCAGATGGACTTGTTCGTTTTTGCTTATGCCTATCACCTCGATCTTCATAAGATCGAGAACGTCTTCGCTTAAGTGAATCCCGGTTGCGTTTACTATCCATATTCGTACTATCTCAACAAACTACAACAATAAAAAAAATACTTAGATCGTAGCAAAAATCCTATTCATTTTTGTGTTTGTTTACAAATTACAATTATTTGACAGAGATTTCATTATTTCAATAATTTCATTTGACATTTTGACTTTTTATGACATTGACATTTTCACTAAATATATCGGTGATAAAACACGTATACAACCTATACAAGTTCGGACACAATAGACAAAACTGTAAAGCCTGAAATATTGTGTGCTAGATTTTAGAGTAATAATCTGAATTGAAGAATTATATATGAGATGAAATTAATAGGATTAGACAGGAAATCAGTGTATGTGCTAATTATGTTAGTTATATATATTCTGACTATTTTCATCCAGAATTATCATTATAAACATGACGTGACGGCAGGGTACTTTTTATATTACAAATCTTACATTAAATAATTTAAATATTACATTAATTTGTTATAAACGAACAAAATATTTCTCAATAAGTAAGCAATGTCATAAAAATATCAAATTCTCTTTAAATTAAAACAAAATATAATTTTTATTTTTTTGAGAATATTTGTCCGTAGTTTTGTCCATTTAGAATACTCGTCTAACCCTCCATAAGTTCGTGAGATTATTTTAAAAATTTTAATTAACTCTTAAAATAGAAAGAGTTACTCTGTATTCAGTACATTTAGCGGTTTCTATTTTTAATGTCAATGTTACCCAAAATTTTTAAGATTGTTTTGTATGAACTCAAAGACTGACTTAAACAGATAAAATGTGTGCGTACACGTCCAAAGATCAATTAAACAGATAATAAAAAAGCGTTTTCTAAAGCGCCCTCTTTCGTCGATAAAAGTGGTAACTACAAAAGTGTCCGCCATTGCGTTCCGCCATTTTGCTTGGTCGGGAGTGAACGTAAAATTATTCCTATGTATTCTATCGTGGTTAAAAGTTGTTTAGTCTAAAATTAGTGTTTGAAACACTAATGGCTTGCTTAAATACTTTAAAGTTAGAAATAAAGACTCTAGAACAAGTGTTTACAAAAAACCATGAGCGGTTTCAGATAATGTCAGCTAGTGTCGACGAACTGACCTGCAGATTCGTTGGCAAAAATGGAAAGAAATATGAAATACATGCTAATATTACCGTAAGTACTCTGTGTTATTTTCTACCTATTATAACGTTTCAACCGAAGATTAATGCGCAGTGGTTTTGGATGCACTTATTGATTATATTTCATTGGGACAAAGGGTCGTTGTTTATGAGGGCAGGCTGGTCTGTCAACAATAGGTTTACGGAAGTGGTGATTCTGTCTGAAATTGTAGTGCCCGCGTGTTATGTGAATTTAAAAGAACATACATCTTATTTGTTGTTTCTACAAAGTTTATATGCAGGCGCCATGTATGCGCAGAATACGTTTGTAATCTTCATGTAAGCTAAGGTTTTGTGGGCCGTGTCAAATCAGCGTATCGATCATTCGTGTCGGGAGTCTTTCGTGACTGGTTTCAGTCGTATTGTTACAGTAACATCTGTTGGAAGGATAACGGTTAATGCGTTTTTGGGACAATGGCACTTAGTCATCCACTTTACCTGCTTTTTGTGAAACCTATGCGTTATTTTACCAAAAATTTGTTTGTTCAAGTGAATTAATGTCTTAATTTCATATTACTATGGGTATAATAAAAATCAGTAAAGATAATGTAGAGCTTGGTATGTTGTGTTTACATTATGTCGTATTAATATTCCTCAAAACATAATCATAATGTAAATAACCATTGAAAAACAAATGTTTCAATCAATAATACAATACAATATCATTGCCATGAACAAAATAGATATTGTTTTCATATTTGCTTGTTTGAAAAAAAAAATATTTTGAGTGGTGACAAGAATTATTTCTGCTTTTAAAATTGGCCATGCAATCAATAGATACCACTCAAAATTAATTTATTTTTGTTGTATTCAACTTAATGCAGTTTGAATTTCAATTGAAGCTAGTTAACTGGTAATCAGTGATTAAATTAAACACTCAATTGACCTTTGGAAGTAATGTTCAACATATCAATAACTTATGTATATACCAAGGAGATTTAAACTTTATTTTTTGTTTTTAAAACTAATTATTTACTGTAACTACATATAGTTACAGTAAATATATAATAGAAACTATATAATAAAAATGAAAGTTCCACATGTCTGTGTATAGTTTAGAGGAGTGAAAACATGTAATAATAATATTAATTTCTATCTTTTTTAGAATTTATGTCTGTGTTTGAAATTGCATAAAACAAAAAAAAAAGTGTATTTAATTTCATTAGGAGAATTGAATATATATTTGTCTGTATCTTGAGGTAACATTAAGTATTTATTTTATTAAATCCTTTATCTTACTCTACCAAAAATTGTTACAATTTGACCTCATGTGATACTTTTAAATTCAGAAGTAACCATAAGGTTCAAGTAGTTTTTCATAAGACAGTTTTCTTTTATAATATGAAATTAGCAATGATCATGCAGTCCACTAGATAATAAGTGGCCTCTATCACCCATGGACATCTGTAATCAACTCCAGATCAGTCTTACCTGCGGTTAGCCACAAATGCATTGCTACCCCTGAAGATTTAGTTGGAACGCTTTTTATAAGTTTATCTCCCTTACCACACCCTCCGTACCAGAACACAGCAATGCATAACACTGCAATTACTAGGCAGAATTAGGTGCGGTAGTGGTGCTTCCAGAGTCAAACCACAAAATGTTATACCGTCTTAAGATGATTTTTTGTATGTACTCATGACAAAAAAGTCACACTAAGTTGTTTTCAGAACATGAGCTAATTGTACATATTATTTAGTTATAACTGATGCCATCCTGTGTTATTATTATTATTTTTTTATGGTATGGAAGTAGCAAACGAGTCTGCAGTCCATCTGATGGTCAGTAACCACTGCCGCCCATGGACTATAATTGTAATTAATTGTAATGTAATTAACCCTAGGTAAGATCAAAGTATCACCTAAGATTAGCCATAGATGCGTTGCTACCCCTGAAGGCTAAGATGGAATGCCTCGGAAAAGTATGTCTCCCTTACCACACCCTTCAGACCAGAACACAACAGCGCATAACACTGCTGTCATTAGGCAGAAATAGGTGTGGCGGTGGTGTCTCCGGAGTCGAACCACAAAGAGTTCTACCACCTTCAAAATGTTATTAAGTGATGTATAGAAAGTCTTGTTTATTTCTATAATTATCTCATTTACTTTCTATTTTATGCATGCATGTTTGTTGTATATACTCTACATATATAGATTTCTTTTGTTTTGAATCTGTTGCATCACATGAAACATGTGGTATATTTCGTCCTTCTTCTTTGGCATGGATCTTTTCTACAACTGAGGGAGGCCTGGTATGCTCTTCTATGCCGCTCTAGCATGCATTATTAATGAAGGTATGGGTTAGCGGTTCTCTGACAAGGTCTAATGACACCTTGTCCATTATATACGCTCAAGACTGACAACTTAATGTACCTTTCAAAGCAGTTCAGTGAGAGTGAAATTCCACTACTTCTGGTAACCCATCTATCTTCAGTCAGGGCTTGATGTTGTTTGACTTAATACAAAACTTCTTTAATTTATGCTGATTTAACAATACTACACTGAAATCAAAATTCAATGTCACATACATATTCGAAGTAAACATTTGTTGTATCACCAAGTTCATTGCCAACTTGATTAATGGATATTATGAAATATCAAATGAAATTTTGTAAGAAGTCCACATCAAATGAAGCAAGTCATTATCTATGTTAATTGTTGATATTACTACTTTCTTTAATGTGTGACAAAATTGTGATTATTTTGTTATCATTCTAACATCAATGTGCTATATTATATTTTACACTGAATGCAATCATTTTAACCAGCGATAAGGTAGGAGAACCAAAATCAATCAGCTGATTTTTAAACAATTATGTTCTAATATGTTAAGAGCAGATAGAAGTATACTTAGATTCTTGCTTGAGTATGTAATCTGTATATATAAAGATATCTTTAAGTAATGTCAATAAGGTTGAACTAGAAGCGTAATTTGAATCTATATTTTTATTCTAAAACAGATACACTGAACCTTATAAGGTGAACAAGTGTGGCTTATCTTTTGTAAACAATTACATATTAGGCACCATTTAATTTGCTTTGACTGTCTTAAGTATTTAATTTGATTTGTGTCTTGATTTAAAATTGAAGTTTAAAATTTTACCTGTTTTCTTTTTTATAATTCCTACCACATACCTTGTCATTGTCATGGTTGGAAGAAAATTTATAAATTCACCCATATTAAAAATTAATTCAAATAGTGAAATGGAATGTCTTCGTTTCACAGTTTTATGCAAAATTCACTTGAATATTGTACTGGTCCTACCATACAAAGGCTACTTTCAAATTTTTAGTCACATTATTGTTATGTAAATAAATGTAAGTTAGGGCGCGTCACTACACTACATACTAGCCTATTATACATCTCTCAAGGTACATTTGTCATTGTTATATTCTTTCCACTATTGTTATGCTTAATGCTGTTCTGCTATTATTTTTACCCGACTGCGTCAGAAGGAGGGTAATGTTTTTTGGAATGTATGTATGTGTATATATATATATATTTGTTTGTTTGTATATATATCGATTTCTTTGGCACGCGCTACAGCCCAAACAGCTTGATGGATTGTGACGTATGACATATCATTCGAATCGTCTTAGTTTTGAAAGTGACATAGGCTATATGTTTTTTAAACATGGCGCCTACAAATACGAGAAGAGGTGGGGGGAGGGACAACTTTTTTTATTACACAACAATATGGGTATCAAAAGAAAGCTAGCAAATAGACCATTCCAAAAATATGTGTATATTGTAACCGTATTACTTGACTATTTTGACAAAAACTCATATTGTGTTAAAATTTCATTATGAACAAAAAAATCGTTTATATATGAACAGTCTGGTTTTTTGCTTCAATATTTTTAACTATGTTACTAGTTTCATACAACACACTGAGATTTATTTAGCCTTCTTTCCTCCTTCTTTCTCTTTGTACTAAACAGTTTCTTCAGTAGATAAACATATTGCATCAAGAGTTTCATGTTGAAATTAAAATATTGATGATAAAATAGATAATTGGGAAATTCAATTTATCAGCTTTACTCAACATACATGCAGGCTTTTGATGCAATTCTAAACAATGTCAATAACTATATCGTTTTATTCTTTAACTGAAGAATCCAGGGAATATTTTAACAACTTGTACATTCACGTACTGTAAAGATTCAAGTGACGACATTGTACAATGCAAATGAATAGACTAGTTACACATGTATTTATGTAAAAACCAGTTCCTGAAGAATTATATCCATTACCATATCGTATTATCCTGATTGCTAAATAAAAGATACATTATTTTTTGATTTATCTACTTGTAATGATGAGTGTAGTGATATATGATAAATGCAGGCTGACTTAATATATTTTTTAATTGGCAACATCATGAAAACAATGTATGTTTATAATGTAGCCATTAAAAAAATATTATGACCCAATTGCACTTCGATTCTTACGATGTTCTTTTTATGTATTATATATACATAAGATTGAAGTAGCAAACGAATATGCAGTCCAATTGATGGTAAATGGTCACTGCCTCCCATGGACATCTATAAGCAATTTCATACAGAACAAGGGTACTGTCTGAAGTCAATCACAGATGCGTTAATGCTCCCCAGGATTAAGAGGATGTTCACTCACTCACCACTTCCTACTCCACCGAAATGTAAGAACCGCTTCACGTTAAATATAGGTGTGGCGGTGGTACTTCCCTGGTCGAACCATATACCACCTTGCAGTGTTATCCCAGATTCACCAATTTTAAGTTAGGGGTGCAGTTTTATTCAAAAAAAGGCCTACAATATTGAAAACTCTGCTCTAACCTACATCGTGGTTAGTGGCCTTGGAATATATTTTTATTATTTTAACTTCAATGATTAAAAGGTAAAACCAAGAGCATAGTTTTTTTTTATTTGTATATATAATATACAAATATTTATTTCTGAATAATATAATTATTTTCATTTTTCTTATTTATGACCATTAAATGTTTCTTACAGGAGACATACCCCAACACACCGCCAGTGTGGTTCGCCGACAGCGAAGACCCACTAGTGACCAACGCTGTCCAGATTCTCAGCAACACACAGGGCAGAGATAATCATGTTATAAATCAGGTAATGATGCTTTAGTAAATTTGTAACAAAGCCTGTTCGTGGTGACCCTGGTTTTAGAGTGCAGTGACATTTACGTTTGATAGTTTTTGCTGCGCTTGTACGGAAACTTTGTTAACTATTCGGCCATTGAGACACCATTCCGCATTCATTGTATAAGGACTTGTTCTACTCAGATTATCCAGTAGCCGGTCGTAAACGAAGTAACGAAATATATTCTTATGATTAAATACGGTGATAGAGGACGAAGGTACATTGCAAGGTATGGCAGAAAACCAAGTGGGTGCTATGTATGGGTGTAAACGTAAACATAAACGCTTTCTACACTCATAACCCCACAGTAGGATTTCTCCTGTGTCGTGAGTGCCATGGACAGACAAAGATGAATACACAAAAAACCAGACCTAGAACAGAAATCTAAACTCATCATTCAGATGTCATCATCATTCATCATCATCATTCGTCTGTCTGGCCGGGGATCGAACCTGGGACCCACTACGTGTCAGACCGGTATGGTGACCGCTCAACCACGTGGGTCGTCAATCCATGTAAACAATTGTTGTTTAGAGGAAACTTACTAAACTCGGACTAAGGACGATTCGGACTAGAGAATAATCTCTACTTCTCACCTCGGGGAGTCTAGGAGTCGAAAAATCGCAAAAATCATCTCGCTAATGACCTGTAAGATTATTTTGACTTATATAAACCAGACGGTGTACGGAGTCTACTTGTTTATCTCGTCTATGTTATGCACACAAATACCAGCAGTACAAAGTATGCCGACGCGATCAATCTATTATGCCAGAGTATTATGTGGACTGTACAGATCTTTACGCATCACTTTAGCAATTTAAATATTGTGAGCTATTACGTTCTGCAATAGGCATACAATAATTTCTAAAACGTTTAGTGCGTGGGATTGTCAGACATGCGTTCATGCTTATTGCCGTATAAGATTAACTAGGTTAAGATTTGGTTTGACTAATTTCATGCTAAGTCGACAGGTTGATTGATGTCCGTTTGTTAGTCTTACGTCTTGATTTCTCACGGGCGCTAGAAATTTTCCTACAAAAAAATTCAAGTTGTGTGGTGAAAGGTTTTTTTTTTGGTTGTAATGTTTATTAACTCTGCTATGGCTACTATTATAGTCCGTCTCAATCAACCTATAGCAGAACACAGCGGGGCCTATACAGACGACCTATCTCCATAGACCTCCTTAAACAAAACGTACTGCGACGAGTTACCTAACGTGGCTGTGCGTGTTTGAGGTTTCAGCAGAAGATTTTGTAGAAATATGCTGCAAGTTGAATTTGGTAGGTGATTAACCTTCCAACATTATTCACGGAGAGAAAGTTTATGGCGCTGTTTCAAATCTATACTATACAGCAAGACTGGTTCAAAGGTATAGTCTTCACAACCGCATCGTAGTCCCCCTAGTACAAAAGTTTCACTTTCATAATTATCAAACTTTGCGAATATATTCGTTACTTATTAGAAATTTGTATTGTTCTTCGTTGTTCTTCGAGCTATCCGTATGTGAGTGGTCCACATACTTTTCAAAGATGTATGAAGAGTAAAAGTAATATTATAAGCACTGAAACTATAAAAATTGAACGAGGAAATGAAAATATATTTTATATACTTTATTCATAAAATTAATCTATGAAAATTAAAGAAATAAATAATGTCATGGTATATTATTTAAATGCGGTCGAAACTGCGACGCTCGGCCAACATTACCTAAATGAATTGAAAGACAGATCGTTTCAACTGTAGCATCCTGATATTGCATTTCTACTGAGAATATTGATTTTATACCTCATATTAATTTGATTCTGACATTAATTACTTTTTGTACCAGTTTGAACAGTCATGATTATCCCATTTTGAAGAAAGTTGACCTTATTAATAAATTAATTTGTTTCGTATACCTAACGTAACCTTTATTCATATTCGTTGATTGCGATCTTATATTTCTTTAAGAGTACATTCAAAGGAAGCCGAATAATTAATTAGTTTCATTTGCATAAGAAAATAACTAGTAAATTGGTCTTCACGGTAACATTGCCTTGTTCTTGAAATTTTTGCTGAAGGTTGATTTGTGAGGTCTAATGAAATTTGGCACCGTGAAATATATACCTTTAAATTAATTGATGTGTTTGTCTATATGAAAAAATAAAATAGTTTGCATATACGTTTATTTGCACAAAACCTTAAACAGTTTTATGAAACTCTTCGGTTTGCACAACCTTTCTTGAAAACTGCTGTACCAATTTAGATGATACTCTATTCCTATTATTGAGGACTTACAGGGGAGTAATCTAAATCGACTCATCAATCAACCAATTTAATATTTTTAGAATGTTTAAGGGTTAGGACTAGACAGTTCACTATACTCAAAAAGTGCAGTTTGAACGCCTTTACAGGCTGTTGAGAACTTTAGTAGGCTTTCTCCTTATTTTTTCTTATATTTTCCTTTATCCATAATTAAACGAAGCGATAAATAATTTCTCAAACGCTATTTCTAAAAACAGAAGTCTTGGTCGCCAATCAGGCGATCGAATCTCAAACTCCCAAAATGTATGACTATAAATCAAAATAGGTACTAGGCAATCATGTTTTATAGGAAGTGTTTTCACCGAAATCTAGTGTCAAAAACTTTGCGTACAAGGGTGCACGCGGGCGGAACCGCAAACGGAACCTCGATAATACGATACAGTTAACCGAGTACGAAGGTTGATATAATATCGTTCATAGTAACTTCCGCGCGTTAACGTCGGCTCTTTAATGAAGACGGATAGCTAAGATGCAAGCTTATCTGCCTATCTGTATCGTCTTTTATATCCATTGCTGGAGTTTCTATTGTCTTCGTGAGCCTGATTCTAGAACTTCTAACAATATTTTATACTGTAACGATATAATGGAAGTTGGAGCTAATTAACTTTTATCTTAAAAGTCTTGTTCTTTGTTTACTGCATGGCATAATTTAACCATGGTGCAAAATGCTGTGAATATTAATTTATGTACTCTTAAAACGCGGTAGACTCGTCATGACTTCGTTGACACCACCACAACATCTATAAAGTGTGATGTCGTAAGAGGAGAACTGTAAAGGTGGTAGAACTCTTTGTGGTTCGACTTCGGAGGCAGCTGATGCCTTCGAAGTCCACACCTATTTCTGCCTAATAGCACAAGTGTTATGCGCTGTTGTGTTCTGGTTAGGTTATTAAAGTTTTAAAGATATCGCTTGACCCACTTTGAGATTTTTTTGAGAACTGTTATGTGTAGGTTTCTCCACGTTATCATTTCTTCTATTACTCTATCCCCTTACATAAATAAGTATGCTGTAAAAATAGGTTTAAACAAATACACACATTTTCTCGCTAGAATGTATGTACATTTGTTTCCAGGTGGGCATTCTGCTCAGAGAGCTATGCAAGCTACACGGCGTACCGGAACCGCCGGACCTGGACGCGGTACGTCTACCCGTCTATCCTGAAGCACAGCAAAGGTACTAAACCAATTCTCTCATAGTTTTTGAAGTAATCGCTAACTGACTCATTTTGATTAGCTCCGATCATTCTTAACGTTTTGGCTACCCGTCTATCCCGAAGCACAGAAATGGTACTGAACCTATTCACTCATCGTTTTTGAAGTAATCGGTAACTGACTCATTTCTGATTAGCTCCGATCCTTTTCAACGTTTTGCCTACTCAATTAACCGTTCATTATCGCGAGACTAGACTAGACTAATAGACTGCCCAAGTCATCTAGACTTTAAATTAGACCATTAACCGAGACTAAATTGGACCATTTAAATAATGATCATATACGATAAAATAAATACAGATAATAACTAAAAATCTACAATACTACTATAGCTAAAATTAAGTTATAAAATCCCGTTAATTTAAATGGGATTTTTTTACTTAGAACCATAAAGACTTCGACACTACATTTAAGATAAAAATATTTATCCGAGGAATTTCGGAGACTTGTGTAAAAATATAGTATGTTCGTGAGAATGACATTTCGAATGTATATGCTATAAAGAGTGACTATACTTACAAATTAAACAATACGTGACTGATATTTGATTTTAATGTACTTGAATAAAGATTAAACAGTTGTGTAATGAAGATTATATTAGCTATATGGTAGTTCAGTTCTAATGCAATCATGTGTGCGTAAACATTTAATTAACAATTTTATCTGAGAGCAATTAAATGTAAGGGTGCGTCCACATCTGGCGAATGTGCCGCGAATGTGCAGCTCGCGAGCCGTTAGCGAGCTGC
>MOOZ01000317.1:528563-542038 GCA_002930495.1 Cecropterus lyciades
TAATATTACGGTAATAATTTAGAGTGTAAATTATATTAATGGCCAAATTTATCATCTGTTCTACTAGTAATTATGTCATTATATAGAAAATCAACCAAACAACAAAACAACCACAGGATTTGATTAAGGTGGTACAACCCTTTGTGCCTCTTCAACTTAGTCCTCCGTTGCCACGCGTCTGCGGTTGACACTTAGGTAGGATTCTAATTTTATCAGAGCTTGGTCGAAGGTGTCTGCTAGCGAGAGTAGGCACTTGCCACCATCAGATGGACGGATGATCGTGCGCTACACCATAATGTTAAAAAGCGTAGATACTATGGATTACCGATACGGTACACCTTCAAAGTAAATCGTGGGTACTATGTCCAATCTCAGCAACCAGACGTAATGACGGAAAACAGTCTCCTGTTGCTATTTCAGTACATTGGGTTAGTTTATATTTTCCCTCAGTTTTTCAATGTAAATTGCTAAAAGTACTTTTTCTTGCCGTGTTTATTATACTCGAAATACGATTATTGCGCAACGTGGGTGACTGTGTCTTGTATAAATTGTATCAATATTGTTTCTTTAACAGACAACTTTTAGTGTCCAGTTGCTAACACCGAAAAGTTTTTTTTGGGAAATCCGTGGAAGCACTAAGAGTAGATACTCAATATGATTTTACTCAACATGGACATGTTTGCGCAGTTGTTAATTGATTCTGATGTTGGAATTGAATATTCAATGGTAGTTTCTGTCCGTTACACAACACACAAGTGTTTACGTTTGCGCACGGCCTAAGGATAAGATACAGATTTCCAGTATTGAAGTAGGAGTGACTAGGTACTCAACATCTGAATGGAAGCTGATTGCTACGTGTAAGCGAATAAATATACCTACATGTATACATTACCTTATCTATTCACAGGATTGTTTCCACAGTATTTTAAAAGTCCACTATTTTATTACAACACAAATCTTCGGACAATCTAAATAAATCACTTCAATCATAAAACCTCGAAACATAAATCAGTGTTACTTTAAACAATGTCAATACTAATCAGTGTATAAATGACGTTTACTGTATTACCAGTAATCAGCGTTCAACACTGATTAATTGTTTGATAAGAGATAAAGCGGCGGTACATCGCGTTTAGTACAAAAGTAAGTGATTAGATTTTGAGATAACAATGATAGCATGTTCGTCAGCCTTTTGCACTTCATAATGTGTGTGTACGTGTGTGTCAGAATGTGGAATTCAGTTGCATGTTAACTGTTTGTTATTTATGTTCTTCACTTTGTTTTATGAACGATATTAAATAATAATTACGTATTAATAATATAACTGTAGTATCCGTATCTATAAAGCTATAATATTTTATGCAAAACTATTCACCGTAACAAAATATAAAATAATATTTTTTTTTTCGTTCTGTTTCTTTATGTTGTGCTCGTAAATTATCACAATTTATTCATTTTATATTATTGTATTGTAACATTTATAATCAAAAATAAATACGTACTTTCTAGACTTCAAACACTATTGCCTGTATAAACCTGTTTTAAGGAGCAACTAAAAGGAGGCTTTCGGGGTTGAGGGTGGCAAGAGTGGAACTCGAACCGTCCAGTCATGTAACCTGAGGAAGGACGGCGGTATGTGAGGTCAAATACCGTCGGTGCAGAGGACCAGAGGGTGCGGTTGGCCCAACTAATCACCAGAGTGGAGCCTGATGGGGCAACGCGCTCAAGGATCTCTGGTTGTGTCCCGTTGGAGATCCTGAAGTCCTCTTCGCAGCGTTGAGGACGGTCACCGGGGAGGTTTTAGATACCTCCAAATGCGAACAAAAAAATGCGACCAAGTGCGAGTCGGACTCGCAGGCGTAGGGTCCATAGCATTGTCATTAAATAAAGTTGAACAGTTTTTCAACTACCCACATAAGTTTGTTTTTCATAGTGTTTGTATGAATTACAAAGTTATGTTATTTGGTTTTTGAAAAAGTGCTATATCTCAAAAACTGTCAACCGTATCTTGTTCGAACTAATTTGCGTTGAAAGTTTTCCTTGACATTCACAACATACATATGTTTTATCCAGATTTTTTATTTGATTTGATTTGAAAAGGCTTATCTCTCAAACAATCGACTTTGACAAAAAATGGTTTTAAAAACCTCAATGTCATTTATGAAGGCCTTTCTATAGACACCTCACACGGGTGGGTAAGATGATTTTTTTTGTTTCAATCCATGTCTGGGGTGGCTCCCCAGACATGGATTGAAACAAAAAAACTCCCCCCTAAATTTAATATATCTTTTTATTTTTGTACATAATTCGTAAAGCGGTTTACAGAATACACTTACCTACCAAGTTTCAACACTTTAGTCTTAATAGTTTCCGAATAAAGTGGCTGTGACATATGGACAGAGGAATGGACAGACAGACATGACGAATCTAAAAGGGTTCCGATTTTTGTCATTTGGCTACGGAACCCTATAAAGTATAATGATTTGATAATCAATTCTAGTTAGTGGTAGCGCGAATGTGCAACGTATACATTGACGACCCGCGTGGTGAAGCGGTCACCATACCAGTCTGACACGCAGTGGGTTCGATCCCCGGCCAGACAGATATCTGAATGATGAGTTTAGATTTCTGTTCTAGGTCTGGGTGTTTGTGTATTTGTTGTGTGTCCATAGCACCCACGACACAGGAGAAAATCCTAATGTGGGGCTATGAGTGTAAAAAGAGTTTATTATTATTATTCACTATCAGTCCCTTAATACAAGTTTACGTTTATCGTATTATGTTTTCGTTTTCGACCATACCGAGCAATGTAAAGTACATTGAATGATGGTCGAAGATGTAATAAACTCGTACTAAGAGCACTGACGGACTTAATAAGGCTCTATCAATTACGACTTGGCTAAATTTGCGCATCACCAATTCTGAATGTGTACGTTAATTGAAATTTTGCTATTTCTAGGGATGACACTCCTTTGTAAATTAGAAACGGGGCTTGTTAGAGAGAGGAAATTGAATTTGGAATTAGGTATATTGCTGGTTGTCTCCGGTTGCGTTCCGTTGGAGATCTCGGAGTCCTTCACACAGCGCCGAGGACGGTCCCCAGGCGGAGGTTTTAGTGCGGTAAAAAATCCACATAACCCGGCGTTGCGTTGTCGTGGGTACCTATTGAAGGTTTCCCTTCGAGAAAAAAAAGTTGTATTGCTGGTTACGTCCAAAAAACTGACAGATTTGATGCAGTATTTGGACGTAAATATTTTTTAATAATAATTGATTAGATTTTCGCTCATACTTAAATGCAAATTGTATATTTACGTCTTTGTTTTTGAACATACCTTGCAATTTACGAAATGATGGCCGGCAAATTAAAAAAAAAATAATGTTTTGAATATTGCTTTTATTCATGCATTTTCAATCCCGCGTTACAATTTCGTGTGTAACAATAATTTTTCTATAACTAAAGTAAAATTCATGTATTTTGAATATGGCATCACAATTCAAGTTTGCATGAATATAATTTTAAAATTGTGGTGACATGCGATGCTACGATTCGGCAATGCGGCATTCGGTACTTGCACGTATCCTGTATTTTTTATTGACAAGGGAGGCGGATGGTGAGAAATGTAGCACCTTGGGAGTAATTTCCGATAGAAGGTCGATTTTTGGCCTATTATTCGGCCATCGCCATAACCTTCGGCCGAAGCCGTAGCCGAATCCGTAGTCGAAGCCGAAGGTATAAAAATAATAAGAAAATGAGTTCCAAGTTGGCTAAAAGTAAATATTATAAGGATTTGCATTCCTAAAGACTATATTTATCATTCCTAAAGACTAAGGTAGTCCCTTCATATGTAGGTTAGCCGCCATGGACATCTGTAAGCAACTTCGTATAGAATCGGTGTTCTATGTGAAGTTGAGTTGTGTCGTACCTCCCCGATCGAACTAAATTGGTTTTAGCACCTTTCACGCACATTTCAATGACAAACTTAATTTAAATTTACCATTTATATCTCTGTGTCTCTTTTTCATATTTTTCTGGATTACAGAGTGTGATTTTTACAATTATTGTTATCTCTATAGTTTTGAATATATTTAAGCAACCAAATATCGGGATATTCCGTTTGGCCTTAAATGTCACTCCAAATAAATATGTAAATATGTTGAATATGTATGTCGGATACTTAAGATAACAGCGAAGATTACGAATACATGTCACTTTTCACGCATGCTTAAGACACCATTCAAAACATATAAAATGCGTGTATTTTCAGTTAATGATCAGCATCTTAATAAGAAGGTACTTTTATTTTTGAAGGTGGCAGAACTCTGTGGTTCGACTATGGAAGTACTACCGCTACACTATGGGTGGCGGTGGGCACTTACCATCAGATGGATGTTCGTTTGCTACTTCTATATTATAAAAAAAAAGAAAATTAAGTTCTCATGTTGATTTTCATTTTCTAATAATTCAAGATTATTAGTTGTACAACTTGATTATTAGTATATAATTCAGTTTTTATTAATTACTAATTAATAACTCTTTAGGAGATATAATTGTAAATATGTTTTACTTATAAATATGCCGTCCTCTGATTTACTAGTCTTATGTAGGCAATTCAAATAATGTGAAAATGAGATCAGATCATGTAGATGGAAAATTATTCATACATCAGTAGAAGTGTTATTTTTATCGATTTACAAATTTATGTAATAGTCTCGAGGCCATCTTGGATTTATATGTGGGTGAGAGTTTAGATCAAGGTTACAGATTATTTAATTGTTTTTTACTTTTAATATGAAAACAGCAAACGAGCGTCTGTTCATAAGTGGCCTCTGTCGCTCCTGATTATTTGTAATCAATTTCGGATAATACAAGAATCAAAGTTGAGATTTGCCTTCACCCTGATTACTAATAGGTGTAGCAGGTTTTTGGTAGCGAATCACAAAAAGTTCTTAAATTAACATCTTCAGTTAGGATACGTGTCTGTACTAAGAGACATTTATAAATTATATGGATTTTAGATTCTATTTCTAGTTCTGGGCTTAGGTGTTGGAGCATTTTTCACAAGTTCAATAAATAATTTAAACTATATTTTTAAATATCTTTAAGCCTATTACGTCACAATGTTCACAAATATAATGAAAACATTAGGTTAAATTTAACATGAAAACGCTCATTAAAAGTTTCAAATCTTTCAAATGAATGAATAGCGGCAGGGGTTGCGCAGCTCGTAGTGCTCGCTTGTTCCGTCATTGAGTCTACAACTCGCGCTACGCCGGGCGCCCGCTACGCAGCCGTCCGTAGCTGTTCTACGCGAAGCTCCGTTTAGTAAAACTTCCCGCAGAAGTTATGGCAAGTGATTATATAAATAAGTTTACAAATGGGACTTAAATTAATAAAGAAACGTGTTTATTTTGAATAAAATATAAAAGTAATCTAAAATGTAAATAAATAATTTAATTTATAGTGTAAAATGAAAGGGTAAAAAGTGAAAAACAATGTTCAAAAGTGTGTAAAATTATTTAATAAATATATTTATGATCTGCTAGTAATTCTGGGAAAATATAGTATGATATAAATATATTAGTGTATCAAAATGGATAACATAACAACTATAACATCAACGATAGTGGATATAGACCGTCGATTTTGGGACTATTTCCACGAAGAAACAAATGAAGTGTTAACGGGAACTGAAGCAAATCCTTTAGAGACTACAATACCGGTGCCCGATCAAGGTTTTGTGGTTGCTATATACAGTGTGCTGTTAGTCATCGGAGCAGCAGGAAATGTCACCGTGTTTGTGTCTCTTCTACGGTCGAGACGACGAAAATCGAGAGTGAATCTTCTAATGACCCATCTTGTGGTTGCCGACATGATTGTCACATTCATCGTTATTCCTTTGGAGGTACATATTTGTTTTAAAATGACGTAAAACTTACAAGCTTTCGATGACGACTTCAAAAATTTTCTATTCAATATTTCTTGGAACCATCCTAAATATTTCCGGATTTAAAGGTGTATATTACTACGTACAAAGATACTAATAATATCCCTACAAAATTAGTTTAAAACGCGTCTGAATGAACAGACTTACACATAAGGCTTTAGAAATTAGTCTTAATCGTTCCATGAATTTTAATTGGATTACGTACAACAATTATATGAATAAACATTTATATTAATTGACACTTATATTACATATTACATATTAAAAATAAAGCAAGCGGGTAAATTACTATTTATTTTACATTATCGCAGCGTAATAATTTCTCTATGGGACTCTTAATTTATTCATCAAAGTAACCTTTGTTTATTCATGCATGCACTGTGTCTATATGTAACATTACCTACAAATAGGTTGTACAACATATGTTGGAGTTTGTGAGAATTACTATCGGGCAACATTAATATATAATAGTTGCCCGCAGTGGTGAAAATTTGACTGTGATAAAATTCATATTAATTAAACTAGATGTTCACCGATATGTGACGTGAATTATTTCAAAAGCTTAAATAATATACAAGGTGGCGCAAAAGCAATCATCCTATCGGATGATGATAATTTTTGCAAGTGGCGGTAAAGGTTAGTTCTGCTTATAACTTTGTAAAGTAAACATATATAAAATATACATAAATAAGACAGGAATAGCTATACACCTCAAGAAAGCATTTCGCTTCGCTTCTTCTGGCAAGTGACTGAACAGACATTATTTTTTTTCTACTTAACGAAAACAATTTAGGCATAAAACAAATACAATCCAATAACAAGAGTACAGTTATTTATTTAATAAAAAAATACAGCTAAAGAACATCAGACGACAACTTTTGCGCCACTATATTCTTAAAGTTTTAAGCTTTTATTTAACTCACAATATTTGTATGTAAGTATGTAAATATGTTAAGACAAAATCTTGCAAGCGGAATTTAACCCACTTCTGAGTGTTCGAGTGAGCTGAAATTTGGAACACACCTTAAGTTTTGATGACAATGCAATTATAAATAATCAGTATTATTCCAAAATGGCCGCCGCAACAAAATGGCGGATTACGTATTTTCATACAATCCACAAAATATGGGTATCAAATGAAAGGGCTTAACATGTCAAATACATAAAAAACTAAACCAAGAGGGCTGTCTTAAAAACCCACTCAATGTGGGTATGAAATGAAAGGGTTAACTTATAGAATAAAATACACTATGAAAAAAAATTAAATCCAAGATGATCATCAGTAAAAAATGGAAGATTAAATATTTTTCTGCATCTGCATTTACATCAATATGATAGGTTTGACTTCTGCAAAGTTTATTTTTTCTTTTCAGTGCATTGAAATAAAAGCTTGTTTTTAAAAATACTTTTTCATATGAATTTATTAATTTATGATAACATATATAAATGGAAAACAGTTTTTTATTAATTATTGAGATAGTTTTAATTTACTAAGTTGTATTACAAAGCAACACGTTGGGACATCTGAGATTGTTGACATTATGTGTTTTGAATTGTCAGTAATGTAAACAATAGATGTTTTATTTTGTCTAATTGAGTATAGTTTCTTTCTCTCCGTAAATTTTAACAACGTCAAATCACATACTCCTGTGAGTTAAGTGCGCAGCGAACGGATCGGAAGTTTCGCTTCACGTATTAATAAAATGTATATATATACTAACCCATACTTCCATACTAATATTATAAAGAGGTACAGTTTGTGAGTTTGTAGGGGGTAATCTCTGGAACTACTGAACCGATTTTGTAAATTCTTTCACCAATAGAAACTACATTACTTCTGAGTAATATAGGCTATATATTATATTGGTAAATGAAAAGTGTTTAACGTAGTAGTCGAATTTGCAAAGTAAGTCGGAGAAAAAACGGTCGAATGAAAACATTTCCTTCGAAGGCTGTTTTAACGGTAACAATATATGATTGAGCTCAAGAAAAGAAAGTTATAGAGCTTAATAATACCTACAAATAAGTCAGCGACAGCATATGTCTATTTTTTTATATTTAAGTCACAACAAGTATTTTTTGTATTAAAAAGAAATAATAAAATCGTTGGCTTATGTTTAATGGTCATATTATCGAAAATTATGAATCCTCATCGAAATAAGTTAGTTTATCATCTCAAGTGTTTCAAACACAAGGCTTTTCTTTTTTACTGCATATATTTTGGACGTACGGTTAAAGAGATAGTACGACATAGGTATGACCGCAACCACGTCGTAATCTGTTGGATGATTTCTCTGTTAGTTGCTTTTCCAAAGGGTAAAAACGGGATCCTATTACTAAGACTCCGCAGCCCGTCTATCCGTCTGTCTATAACCAAACTGTATGTCATGAGCCGTGATAGCTAGACAGTTTAAATTTTCACAGATGATGTATTTCTTTTGCCGCTATAACAACAAATACTAAACAGAATACAAAATAAATATTTAAGAGGGGGGGGGGATATATAACAAATGTGGTTTATTTGCCGGTTTTATTATGAGATTGAGATCGTGAGTAAGTCCGACTCGGACTTGACCGGTTTTTCCCTACAGAACACGCCAGCCTATATAGAAGTGAATAACTTTGTCACCAAGCTGATTTTATCTGACATGTTCGTACAATACCAATGTTGATGTTTTTGATAATGAAAATTTACCTATCGATAAGTACCAATTAGAGATCGAGTCGAGAGAGAGTAGTAAATACTAGTAATTAATATTTTTCCTTCACCCTAAGAGGCACTGGGAAAACATTCATCTGAAATTCATAAACGAAAGACAATGTGGGAAAACTTAGCCGTTGCTTCTTCAGAGATTGCCGCAAATGTATTAAATTACTAGCTGTGCCCTGTGTTTCACCCTCGTTCATTAGAGAGAAATACCCCAATATAAAAAACTATGTAATTAAATTATGCATTAAGGATAAGTACCTATGTATGAAATACTATAACGAAAAAAACCTTATGAAAATCCCAATTGAAAAATTCGATAAATCAAATTATGTATTTTTCAACTAGAAGAAAAATAACATACGTTAAAAACCAGATAGAAAATCGTATAAAATCAAAATACCTGAGTACCTCGCAACAGTCGCCAAGCGCCCTCCGCCTGCCGCTCCCGTCAACATTAATGCACGCGTGGTATTTGATGTTCAAATACCACGCGTGCATTAATGTTGACAAAATAATGTTTATTTTGTTCGATAGTTATTTTAAAACTATGATAACTCCTTATACATTCGTTGAAATCAAATGCTGTCAAGGTCAATTTTGTTCAAAATTAAGTGGATGTGATAAATAACTTATTTATTTGGATATAAATTATTATCATGTTTATTACCTCACCTTCGCAAAAAATTTATTGTTTTGGAATCAATTTAATTACCATAAAAAGGTTAAAGTGAGTTATCTTTAAAATATAGGTATATATGTGCTGTCGCGGACTTATTTTAAGAACTTTTAAAGGGAAACAATTTCATGATACATGATTTTTGCGTATTTTTCATCGTTAATGCAGCACACGCAACAAAGGCTCTAAAAAAACGTTCTTGCAACTTATTACGTTCCTAGTCCATTCTTTTTAGTCATAGCGTATTGTTATATAACCTATAGCCTTCCCCAATAAATGGACTATTCATCACAAAAATGTATATTTTTTTAATTCAAACCAGTATCCAGTACCAGGGCCCATCGCTCCGTCTGGTCTTCACGATGCTATGCGACCATACAAACCGCCGCCCTGCCCGAGGTCACCTGGCTGGACGGTTCGAATTCCCACTCTTGCCGCCCGCAATCCCGGAAGCCCCCTTTCAATGGCCTCATACGGTAGGCCGGACATGCTGTATCCCTATACTTATCCCGGAACTACAGTGATGAGCCTGTCTGGCCTACCTTATGACATTATTTAACAGTTGGTATTCCTGTCATGCTGTTAAGGAGCTTGAACACCCCCAATATGTGTAAACGTATAATTTTTTTTAGTTTGCTCTGCTAGTACTGTCAAAAAATATGGCCATCCATCAATCCTATTATCTTCTCAATCTCACGGATATCACTGAAAATTAAAATGGAGTTGAAAAACTTGCAACGATAATATTTTAATAATGACCATGATAAAGAGTAAAAAAATCATAGTATTTGACTATAGACCTCTATCAATAAAGATTAAAATTGGTGAAAGCAATCATGGTCGTATTTTCTCTATTATTAGATTTCTCAAGATCGTTTATCAATTATGATCACACCCATAAGACCGCTATTGTCAGAGACCTCATTGAAAAATCCGCCGAGTCGCCGTTATGCCGAAATTCGTGACACTTGTGATGGGTATTAGGGTATTCCTAAAGATTTATAACAACAAAATATGCACATAAAATAAGGAAGAAATGTATAATATTTTATACGGTCGTAAAACTTACGTGAATATGAGTCTTTGAGGAATATTCATATAGTTCCACGGGTAACATATGATTCAAAATTTTCTACATAGTTTTAAAGTGGGGTGAATTTATGTCTGAAAATTGTTTTTAATGTTTATAAAGGTGTGTTATTATCGTCAGCACTAATTATTGTTCCACGGCTTTGCACGGGTCTCCTCATATAGTGAAAAGGATCTAAGCCCTGGCTTACCTGTAAGAACAATCTTTTGAAAGTTGGGTTGTAAAGAGATATTAACGAAGTACTTTGGTTTCAGTCCTTTGAAATTAGTCCTGCAAAAGGGATGTTCTAAAACTGTTTGGTTTATGGCAGTTTTTTATAAATTACAAACTGAAGCACCGTGCTTTGCAACGTGACAAAAAAAAAATAGGTTTTACTCGCTAACCGTCGGAGGTACATGAAAAGTGATCAAGACCTTCCGGATATAAAATTAAATGTTAACCTGGTATACATAGTCATCAAAAGTTTGCTATTTTTTTGCGTTCTCTTTTTATCTAAAATGGAAATATGAGTCTGAAACCAAAGGGTGTAGTGACGTCACTAAAATATTCGCCATCTTTGAATAGCGAAAAATATCGAAATCAAAAGTAGCATATAGGCTGATCAGTTAAATAAGCTACTTCGATGCAAATTTTCTTGTAACTATCGGACCAGTGGTTCTTGCGTGATTGAGTTACACATATACCCACGCCATCTAATATTTACATATTAGTATAGTTATAGATACAGATAGACAAAGCAAACAAGTATACAATCCGACTCTGGACTTCCGCCACACCTATTTCTGCCTAATAACAGCAGTGTTATGCGCTATTGTGTTCTAGCCTGAAGTGTGTTGTAAGGGAGACATACTTTTTCGAGGCATTCCATCTTAGTCCTCAGACATCCTCAGGTAGCAACGCATCTGTGGCTGACCTTAGGTGAGATTTTGATCTTACCTAGGGTTGATTACAGATGTCCATGGGCGACAGTAGCCACTAACCATCAAGTGGGCTGCATGTCCGTTTACTACTTCCACACTATAAAAGAAAAATATATTCTATGGGCGGCAGTAATTCCTTAACATCAGGTGAGTTGCTAGTTCAATGTTATATAAAAAAAAATCCTTACACTAAGTAGGGGTTAAACCTCGCTTCCGCTCATTTCAGAAGTTCAGGGAAGCAGTGAGTCATTAAAACTTTTATAATCGCGTATAATATGCTTCCGTTTTATTCGCCTTCAAATTTCTTAAAATGTACCAAAAAATATTTTTTGGATATATATCAGTTATTTTTTATACAAGTCTGGTCGCCCGATCACGCCCATCGACCTTTGATCGCCAGATAATACCCGATGAGTCTTTGAAACTGTATAATAGCTTAGACCAAGAAGAATATACTTTTTGCCTTTTCCACAAAGAATAAATGACGAAACTAAGTTGCTACATTTTGATATATTATACCCTCATTTAGTTTGAGTTTTGATCTGATCAGCTTCATATTTATCACCAATTCATTATGGCCCCACTGCTGGGTGCGGGTCTACGTATAATAATTTGTAAGCAAAAAAATCAGTGGTGCTCTCCAACTCTCAACTCTCCAACTTCATATTACATTTTCACAAATTAATACCATTCAAATACTATTATATAATATTCAAATATATATTTACGTCTTGCTTTGAGATTCAATTGAAGGTATTAATACTTCAAAAGTATGTTTTATATATCTACATAATATTTGTAATTCGCAATTTTGATCCGTAATAAGGTCGTCGAGCGAAACTCATAAGTACACATTAAAAAGCGATTTCGTTGTGGAATAACAACTAATTAAACTCATACGAAAAATTTTCTCAATGACGATATTTCAGAATGAAAATAATTATATATTAAAATTGTAATGAGGCGGAATAAATAATATGACCGTATCGAAAGCTTACAAAATATAAGGAACTCGCGACCGATTTTATAAAATAGTTATTAAAAAAGATGGCGGCATTAATGTACTTTCATAAATAATAAATAACTTAACAATACCTATCAGCTTATATCTAAGCAACTTTCGATACATAATTTTGTAAATTACAATAACGAGGTAGATTATATAAATACGAGTATGTCACTTTGTTGTTACCAGGGTAATGTAATAGATATAATATATGATTATTTTGAAGTAGGTTAATTACTTTTCTTTTCTTGTTTCAAGGAATATTGGTTTTTGAGCAAACGACCATCGTTAACCTTCTTTTGAGTAATTTATTCTTAGTCTTATTATTTTGAAGGTAGGAGGCAAGGAAGCACCTTTCTCGGTTCAGTGTCGCTACATCGCCAGAGGGCGTCACTAGTCAATGAACGAAGTAGTTCAAACGTAAATCCACGTGGACAAAATTGTGGGCGGAAACTAGTTAAAATTAATATTCGAGTACGTAAACAGAGGGAGATATTATAAACAATAACCAATTATTACCATATAATGCCCACAGGGGGCGGGTTATTTGTACGAGTACCAAAATATATTACAATAGACATAACCTCAAGCCCTTTTCTGGTCGAACTCTTACCCTTAAGGGTAATAACTTTATTATTATAGTTATTTATAATTTTCCTCATATGTTACTAACTGATAATATCTTTATCATATCTCTTATAATTTGTTGTTGTTGTTGTCTCTTAGAACCACTTCCGGCATGGCGCTCAACATACATACTTCGCTAGATCAGGACGACAAAACTATGTTCTACGAGCATATGAGCGCCGACTTCAGAACTATATAAAGTCTATGTACTAAATTTATTTAAATGTACTTAATATTTTTTATTTTTTTGTGATATGGAAGTCGGTCTTATTTTTTGTTATTTTTTTTCACGCTTTTTAGTGATATCCTTATATTTGTACTAATATGATATCACTTAGTTTGCCTCGTCGATATAACAGCAAACAAAAAAATAAATACAAATGTTAATAAGTTAATACAATCTTCAATATGTAAAATTTAAGCGAAACCTAAGCCATAACTTACACCACTTTTATATATTATATTAATGTGAATAAAGGTTAGGTCTGAACTTATATCAGT
>MOOZ01000317.1:552595-568041 GCA_002930495.1 Cecropterus lyciades
AAGATAGAGACCACGGCACGAAACGATCGAAAAAGTCAAGTACGCTACTCTCCCATGTTTTATTAGGTTTGGAAGAAGGTAAGTATGTTTAATAAGCGTTTTATTGTAAGTTAAAACGCTGCTATTAAAACATAATATTAAAGCATGAGTTCGTTTGTGGGATCTCACATTCCACGGATCGCAATGCTAAGATTCCATAAAATTATGCTGGATCCCACGTTTTTGTGGAATCCCACTTTCAAATTATAAAACATTTTGTATTATTGGCTTGCGATAACTTGCACTAGGTGCAGAAGCGTAGCGTGAGGAAGGGGGGAGAGGGGGCTATGGCCCCGGACGGCATATTTTGTATTTTGGGGAGCGGTAAAATTTCCATTTTTCGTAATTTATAACCGTTATTTTTTGCGTAAAACAACCTCCAAAGTTACCGTTAAATTTTTTTGGTGTCATAATTAAAGTTTGGCAACCGTCTTTTCTTCACCAACTAAAATTCCTCAAAGGGTTTACGGCGAATTCAACTTCGGCCCCGGGTGGCATGAAACCACACTACGCCGCTAGTTAGGTAGAATTGTCTCATTTGTTATATCCAGCTTAACTAACTATAAAAGCAAAACTATTGAACTCTAACAAACTTGTTAGAGTTGAATAGTTAGTTAGAGTTATACACTCCCTAACACACAAATACATTCACATACACACAGACACATAACATACACGTTAAAGTACATACACAACCTAACACATGTACAGCACACACACACATATACAGAAACACGTGCGTAAACATCTCTTACAAATAACTACCTGCGGAACTGGGAGGCTGCAGGTCAGCCCCCCGTACCTCGTCGTAGCTGTGTCCTTACTGTCGTCGCTCATACATTGCAGTATACACTGCAAATTGGTGTTTTCGTTTTCGGCCATACTTTGCAATGTTCTTTGAAATGGGCAAAAATGTAAACAATAATTGTTGTGAGGAAACATGATAAACTTGTAGGCACTACGGGCACTTTGTGTATTTTCGATTGGTACACTTAAGCTCGCAGTGATAAATGATAGATATAAATCTGGCGTAAAATTTGGGAGATAATAAATCCTTCTTGGGCTTTTGTTTAAATCGTAACTTTTACACAAGTTAAAGACGGTTGTTTATGTAACGGACAACTTTTTGTCTTATAAATTGATTACGGAACCAAAAACTTTGTTAATTACTTTACCTTCTGTGAAAGTTTTGGTCTGGAAGAAGCATAGTCACCATAACAAGTTTTAGCGTGAAACAGTTTTTACGTTTCGGTTGAAAGGTATGTCGGCTAAGTTTTAAAGGTGGTAGAACTCATTATTCTTCGACTACGGAAGCACCATCGCCATACCCATTTATACCTAGTAAAGTGGTGTTATGCGCTGTTGTTTTGGTCCGAAGGGTGTAGTAAAGGAGACATTATCCGAGGCATTCCAACTTTGTCCTCAGGGATAGCAACGCATCTGTGGCTAACCTCAGGTAAGACTGATCTTGCCTAGAGTTATATATAATATAATATGGGATATATATAATATAATATATATAATACAGGATAATATAATATAATATAATATATAATATGGAAGTAGCAAACGATCATGCAGTCCACCTTCCGGTAAATGGCAACTATTGCCCATGGACATACGTACAAAAATTTAAACAATTCCAACAAGTTGGTTCCGGACATCCGCAACCAACCTCAGAAAAGATTTGACTTCCTCGCCTCAGGTTGGCCACTAAGTCAGTTCGATGCGTTGCGAGCCCTGAGGACTAAATTGGAACGCCTTGGATAAGTATATCTCTTTTACCACATTTTTGACACAACTATGCATAGCGCTGCTGTTATTAGGCTGAAATATGTGTGGCGGTGGTGCTTCCGGAGTCGAACCACAGAGTTCTATTACCTTTAAAATCCAACCTGATGCTCGGTTGTTACTTTTAATTTTAGAAAAATACTATAATAACCCTTAGTGAGCGGTGAAGTGGCAACCGTGTCCTGACATGAAATTGAATCACAACGGCATAAATAAAAAAATCTTACACGAGGAATTTCCGGCACGTTAAGACACGCAAACGGAATAACTGATGTAAAGTAAACCTGTTACATTTTTAGGTTTAATTTATATAGAAAATATAGCACGGTAACATAAAGTTAGACTTAAATGCTAGAATATTTTTAAATATTAACAAGTGGGGTATCAAATAAAAGAGTAAAATAACGTACACTGAGATATGTTTTATTAAAATCAGCTCAGCTATTTACTAGATATAGGGGTTAAAGTGAAGACGAAAAATTTAATGTTGTCAGATATACCAAGTGGGGTATCAAACGAAAGGGAATAATGTTTTTATTACAATTAGATGTGTTTTATCAAAATCGGTTCAGCCAGTTACTAAAAATGGGTTACTAGATATCGAATACTGTCAAATATACCCATGTGAGGTATCAAATGAAAGGTATAATTAAACATGTTTCATCAAAGTTGGTTAAGCTATTTAATAGGTATGTGTGGTAAAGGGGGGATAAATAATCGAATATTGTCAGATATACTCAAGTGGGGTATCAAATGAAAGGGCATGACGTGTATATTACAATTAAATATGTTTTGTCCGTTGTATCAGGCATTTACTAGGGTATGAGGATGATAATGGGGATGAATAATCGAATATTGTTAAATATATCCAAATGGGATATCAAATGAAATAATTGACGTGTAAATTACAAAAACTGCCCATTCCATTAAATCGGTCATAATTATAAAAGTTATTCTCGGTGAAATGTTAAATATTGAACTCATACGAAATATATCATCTCATCATATACATCATCAACTCGTATTTGATATAATGTATATTCTAAAAATACAAACAAATGTAAAAATATCTAAATAAAACAGTACCAAATGTTGTTTTAAATTTAAAAAAATTAAATAAAATCAAAATTTAAACCCCAAACGCTGTAAAGATATGTGAGCAAACATTTAAAAAGTCAAAAATAATATTTATAGATGAGCCATCAAATTCGAGCGAGTTACACCTATATTTTACTTATAATATCACATTTGCTCATTAAAATTGTGCGACAATGTCGCGATATAAAGTACTTTTCGTTCAGAGAAATAATCGCGCCCTATCAGTCAGAAATGAATTAATATCGTCATTCGATAACTGTTCCACTGCTGGGCACGGGTATCCACCCAAAGTTAGAGAGATTTAGGCTATAAGTCTGGGATTTGATTATCAGATCTCCAATTAAGCCATAACTGTTGTAGCTAGCTAACTAGTGATGAATGGACTGTTTGTCCAAACTAAACATTAGTTCGTAAATTGTGGGAAAGTTGGTTATATGAATAAGTGATGTAGAGAGCAAAGCATAATGTTATGACGATGTAATATTCATTGAAAGTAATTATCAGGAATATTATAGATATGAAATTTTGAATCCGAATACGGATGTGGATATAGGAATAATTTTATACCGGTTTTGGATACGGTACGGTTACAGGTTACATTGAAATAATCAAAAATATTTACAAGAATAGTATAGCAAAAATAAAACTAGAATCCACTGGCTTTACTTTAAGTGAAAGAGAAAGGTGTAAAGCAAGGAGAACCGTTGTCCCGAAAATTATTTATATCTGTACTAGAATCAATAATAGATAGATTAAATTGGAAAAAACAGGACTTAACACACACCTTCTACACTCATAGATATATATTAGGATTTTCTCCTGTGTCGTGGGTGCCATGGACACACAAAGACGAATACACAAACACCCTGACCCAGAACAGAATCTAAATTAATCATTCACATATTTGGTCTGGCCGGGAATGGAACCCGGAACCCACTGCGTGTCAGACCTGTATGGTGACCGCTCCACCACGCGGGTCGTCTACGGAAAATATATGAGCCACCTGCGTTTTGCGGACGACCTTGTACTGCTTTCAGAATCCAGTATACGACTTCAATACATGTTCGACTCATTAAACGCAGCTAACAAAAGTGTAGGATTGGAAATAAATCTTTCAAAAACAATGCTTATGTCAAATCGTATACATAGAAAAATATCAATAGACAATGAAACTCTAGAGTACACAAAAAATACATCTACCTAGGAAAACAAATAAGCTTCAACAGAAAACAAAATGAAATAAAAGAACGAAGAGCACAAATTACTTGGGATAAGTACTGGTCCTTAAGCGAAATATTTAAAAGCAATATACCAGTAAACATCCAAACAAAGTTATGTCATCATGCCTCATGCCGTGCCTCACCTACGCATGTCAAACATGTAAATATACGTCAAAGATCAAAAACCTGCATTACTTCCTGCCAAAGCGGCAAAAAATTCGCCAAAAAATTCGGCACACAAAAATAAAAAAAATCACCAAAGCCAAAGATGCTCTAAGCTATGCTAAGATACTAAAATGGAAATGGGCGGGACACGTAACTAGGATAAAGGATGATAAGTAGACTAGCCGGGTAAACAATTGGCAGGGCCCACACGGCAAGCACTCAAAAGAGTCTGCCTTTACCCAAGATGGGCAGAAGAAATAACAAAAGTAGCTGGCCCTAGTTGGCCGCAAATAGCTCAAGACAGTGTCCAGTGGAATTCTATAGAAGAAGTCTTCACCGTCGCATGAGGAGGGATTCTTGCACTTTATAAAAATATCACTTCACTATTGTAATAATATTGTATTGAAAACTTGCATTAATATTACTTTTCTTACTTAAAAACTGTAACATAGGTACTTGAAAGAAATAAAGACTTTATCTATCTACTAGCTGAGCTCGCGGTTTCACCCGCGTGTAAAAGAAATGTTACATGACATACATTAACCGAAATTTTATATCTCATTAGAAAAAAAAACCTCCCGATTTTGAAACATTCTTCATTGGTGCTCCGCTTCTGTTGGTCTTAGCGTGATGATATATAGCCTATAGCCTTTCCTGATAAATGGGCTATCTAACACTGAAAGAATTTTTCAAATCGGACCAGTAGTTCATGAGATTAGCGCGTTCAACAAACAAACAAACAAACAAACAAACAAACAAACTCTTCAGCTTTATAATATTAGTATAGATTTACACTATTGAGGATTCATTTATGAAGCCCATAAGCTTTATGATAATTAAACACAGATTGTTATTAATGTAAGTACATAATATGTTGAGATTAACAATAAACTTTCTAATATTCTTCTCATATTACTAATATGTAATATGAATAGTACATAGTTTAAGAAAAATATAAAATATTTTTTGTTTTAATCAGTTTCTATCAGATATTAAATAGCTCATCGCAGTAGTTGAAATTTCATAGATCAAACCCCAATCAAAATTAAACTTTATATTCAACCATATTTAAGTGCAACGTAAATTCTCGATAGATAGAAAATAGATTTTAAATTATTTTCGATATAATGTTTCAAAAATATTTCCATTTATTTTTCGCCTGTGTATTAAGTCTAAAGTTCAATAAACAGAAATCTTAGAAGGAAAATGAGTTTTAATACGCTATAAAAACCCAAAAGAGATATTTAAGTTAAAGATTAAATAAATATTGGTTTAATTGACTGAGCTGTTTTTAAAAGTGTGTTCTACCTTGACAGAAGTGTAAAAAATTCATTTTGTTGAAAGGTGTGTAAAGTTTTCGTTTTACGTAGTATAGTCCAGGACAACGTACCACGTGATTTGTACGTCAATAAAGTTGTTTAATTTTAAAAATATGATGTAAGAAAAAAACAGCTGGTTAGTAATCATTTTTATGACCTCGTCATTGACACATGTTGTAAAAGGTGGCTGTTTGATAAAACCATACATTTTGTAGTACAGATATTTTTTCGAGAAACTTAGATAAATATCTTAATTTTTACCAAACGCGAACCGGTTAGGAAAAAAAATTTGTGAATCGTCAAATTAACATATTGTTTCCCTGCTTCTTTACCACAATTGAGAATCGTTCTCAGAAAAGAAGTTGGGCGTCCCATCGAAATGAAGCTACTCTCGAAAAATTAGCTTTATGTTAATAAGTGGTAAAAATGGACGACGGATCTCGGACTATAAAGGAGTCGTTGAGATAGTTGAACAAAGTCAACTAAACAATAAGAATATAGTAGCGTTTAAACCTTATCGTAAGATCTTATAGACTGTTAGATGTAAGATGATGATGTAAGATTCGACACTTGATGACTATTGTGAAAGTAGTTACTAGGAATAATGAATATACCTAGGACCTCCTTAAGTATTGGGGTGAATGGTCCCCGCAGTGGGACATAGAAAAATTACGACGATATATACTTTTAAACATCACGTCCAGAGGGGGCGTAAACGGCTGCGACACAGTCTTTATAACTATTGCAGTTGTTTACGAATGTACAATTTGTGAAATTGCTTATTTGTTCAATAAATCTTTTTAATCTTTTTTTTTAACTTTAATCGTTTATTGCAGGTTCTTTGCCGTTCTATATCCACTAAGACTGGCTGTTGCCAGACAGCGAAGTAAGATGATGCTGTCCTTCGCGTGGTTCATTGCTCTACTGTGCAGTATGCCACAGGTATGGATGCCAGCTAACTAAGTTATGGATAGTCATTTATCATCATTCATCTTAGTCCTTAGTCCTTAGGAGTAGCAACGGAGTTATAGAAGGTCATAGGCGACAATGACATACTACCTTTTTTATAATATAGAAGTAGCAAACCAGCGTACAGTCTACCTGATGGTAAGTGGCCAGTGCCGCCCATGGACAACTGTAATCAACCCCAGATAAGAGCCTTATCTGAGGTTAGCCACAGATGCGTTGCTACTCCTGAGGACAAATATGTCTATGAGGACAGGTATGTCTCCCTTACCACACCCTCCAGGCCAGAATGAAGTAGCTAAACGCTACTTTACAATGCTGTTTTAGGCAGATAAAAATAGGTGTGGCGATGGTGTTCCAGAGTCAAAACACAAAGAGCTCTACCACCTTCAGAACCCACCTATTGTCTTTACGTTACAAATAATTATTTATTCATTCCACCTGATATTAAGTGGTACCCCCAACTTAATTATACGACATAATCACATGTATGAAATCATATTGCTATAAGGGAAAAGTCAGAGATAATTTAATTATAGATTAAGAAAATTTAATAACATATTAATAAGTTTAAAGTTAAATAGTGAATCGTATGTTCCAATTTTTATATATATTTCCGGTCTAGCTTATGAAGTTTTTTTCACGAGGATACCTGGTATCGATTTTTAGCCTATAATAACAATTTTGACCGACTTTTTGATCCTCTTGACATATTTTTCCAAGTACCCCTCACCTCACTACCATAATGGAATTTGGCTCCCTAACTTTGAAGTGGGATTTCTATGATAACTTATTATATTTCACAACGTTTTCGTAATTGAAGTGATCTACATAGGTGCGCTTTTTATAAATCATAACTTGACTTATACAACATTTTCTTATAAGCAGCCATAACATCGCTCACTTTTAACATTTGATATTTATGATAACATGTGCCTATTAATATTAATTAATGAACTATAGTTTTTACATTGTTCTTCTCCTCACATGAAAATAGCCTTAAAATCAAGATTGTGCTTTACATTACCTTTTATCTGAACATAATCATGTGATGTATGATAACAAAGTTAAATATAATCTATTACTATTTGTTATTTTATATTATCCTCTATTACAATACTGTTCGAAATTGCAACGTTTTAAACATAATTAAACGTTTTAAACATATTTAGACGATTTTAAATGTAAAATATATTTTATTCAGCGATAGGGTGAGTGTAGACATCGTTGATCCATTAATCCATGAAGTCTCCACTCATCGGTTCTGTACATTAATACAGTAATAAGTTATTGATATTTTTTAAGTATTATTTTCATTTTGTGTTGGATATTCAGTCCAACGACGACTTCTTTTTTTCTTTCTATTTTCTCTTCTTTTTTAAAATACACACTGACCTTATTTAAATGCCTCACCCTGCTTAAGCGATTTAAAATTAATATAACATCCGGGACTAATCACTTTGATATTTGATTTCCGAAGTGTGGAAAGTTTAATGGAGTCCTATTAGCCGGTGCAAGGGACGTGATGGAAACCGTTTAACGTTGTTTACTTAAACGAGTTTCCAATACTTGTGTACTTAACTTGTTTTGAAGCAGAAGGTTGTTGATAGGTCTATCTATAGAAGAAACTATCCATCAATTGTGTGATTACTTTGTGATTTGGAATACCTACACTTCAAAGAAATTTTATGCATAATTATAGTATACATTTGTATATATAAAATTAATAATGCAGTAAATAACCCCCCCCCCTCCATTTCAATGATACAGAATAGTAAAAAATAAGCAACATCACTAGTATATATAGATTCACTAATCAATCTTAATATTTTAATTTAAGAATTATGAGTATAAATCTTTACATACATAATTACGTGCTGTCAGCTTCTACCAATTCTATTATTGTATCTATGTATTAACCCTTATCTACGAGCTATGAAACGTTAACTTTAAGCGTTGAGCGTTAAAAACAAATATATGTGATCTTATAAGGCCATGAAATTTTGCTGCAAGTTCTAGCGATGCTCAAATTTGCTAAACACTGACACTCGCAGAACCAAGCTATTGTTTTGAGCTCTAGGGTAAGGCACATTTTGTATGCATGCTTGCGTCACATGCGTGACATTTTGTGGCGCTGTCTGTGGCAATGACTATCGTTGACATAAACTGCTCATGTGTTAGCTCATTGTTGATTGTTTGTTTAGTCCCTTAATAGATCGATCACAACAACTCTTCCAATGTTAGAAAATGCCCTTTCTTCGGCAAATTAGTAGATTTTAATTTTTTTTACCGTACTATTTGAGTATGTGTGTACTTTTGCCCAGGCTTGGTTCATTCAAGAATCTTTCTATACCGCTGTCGTCTTGAATGATGTGACCTACTCATTGCCCATCACTTTACTAATTCTGAGAGCTATGTCGATAATTTTTATTCTAATATTTTACTTTTATTGGTGAATTTCAGTAAAAGTATTACTGTTAATGTTCAATATTTCTTAAAACATTCCGTGCCTGCAGTGTGGCACCATTAGGATTCAACACATTTGCATTTTGCCTCTCCCCGCTGTCACAACTTCAAAACGTTGGGATTGTAAATGTTGGCGTAGACGTTACGTAAACACTTGCACAACGTTTTCGTCACTTGTCCATACATTTGTCTCTGAGCAGAAACCGTCGCGTGAAAACGTCCATCGTATTTTGTTTGTCGTTTTACAAATTATCTATCATGCAGGTAGGTACTCTCTTGAAAAAACATGTGAAACTAATGTTAAAATTAATTCACATAACCGTTTTTGCCTTTTGCTTGAATCTCATCTGTTTATAATTGATCACTGAACCTCTGTTACATCACACACTAAATTACAAATGGAACAGAAATTTTACCTGAAGTCAATAACACATGCATTGTTACTTTTGAAGATTGAAATAGAACGCCTCAACATAGTAAAATACACATTATAGACTTCAAACAAGAACACAGCAGCGTTTTACAATTAACATTGAAGAGTTCTACAACTAGTTAATTTGTTACAGAGTCTAGTATTCCGCGTGATGCACCATCCAATAGTACCAGACTTCCAGCAATGCGTCTCCTTCGAAGCCTTTGCAAACCAGCACCAAGAGATGGCGTACAATGTGTCGTGTTTGGTTGCAATGTACTTCTTACCGTTGATCATCATCACCGTCTGCTACGCGTGCATCTTTTTTGAGATATCGAAGAATTCGAAGGAGGATTCAGGTAAGACCCAGATTGAATCAAGTCGCAAATAATATTTTTCGTTACAGAAAAACCCAACAGCATCTACTTAAAGGTTATTTTTTGAAACGTTCAGATATAAGTGAGTATCTACCTATCATTGATGTATTAGGTAAAGTTATGTTTCCGCTTTAATGTTTTAAATTCGTTTCCAATTCCTGCCGCTGTCGATAAACTCATTTGACAGGAACTGTTAGTAACTTTAAGTTTAGAACTTTGGATGTATGTAGACAGTAGTTAGTTGTTACAAATTACTGATCGACTAGTGACGAAACCTAAATAGGTTTCACCACAACTAGTCGATCAGTAATTTTATAATTTTATTAAAAAAAAAATATTTTAATATAAATTTATTTTTATTGCTAATGTGTAGATACACATTTATCCATATCAGCATGTTGTTCGTAAAATAAATATGCCAGAGCTCTCTGGTCTCTTTTATTTAATCGAAAGTATTGTATACCTTTCGTGTCGATAAGGATAGACCGTATGTTCATAACCAGCATATCATATATATATCATTAATATAAAAACCTACTTTTATAAAGAATTACTTTTTCTCGAAATAATCACCACCGCCACACATCTTTCCAGCGTAAAGCCTTCCTTGTGTTTTGGTAGAACGGTGTGTAGATGTATCTAAGGGGTACATACCGGCTGACTTAATATAAAGCGACTATCTATCTTTGTTCTCAGAAGTGGCAAATAAAGTGTTCTGTATGGACTTAGTTATAGTTTTATCATCATTATGTGATCAGTTACCATTAAGTGAACTGCATGCTTACTTATGTCCTACTTCAATTTTTTAATAGACAAGTAATGTTGATGTCTGATGTCTGACAAACTTACCTTGAATAATGCATGCTTGGAATTTAAAACCCGATCTCCTAATTATCCGAAGGGACGAGACATGTTTTTCGAATTTCATAGCACTAAATTGACATATCTTTTTACAAACCCATGTTTTTAACATAGAAAATGGCGCCCCATCTTATTTTAATTTGTTACTTCTAATCTCATCTTTTAAAATTAATAGCAGTAATTAATATGTCCCTCGAAGTGCACGAGGAAGCGACCCACACTACTGAAGATCCTTGAAATTAACCAACTTATTCTAATTATAGACGTTTTAAACAAATTTTATGTGGTGTGGCTTTCCTAAGATTAAAATGACTCGCCGGCTCAAAGCATCTAGTTTGAACGCACAACTTGTCTATCCAACTTCATTAAGTCTTAAATTACATTTTGAACTTTTCTTTTCGGACTTTTCAATAACTTTGAGGATTATTTTAATCAAATATAAAAAACTAGATAAATAAGTAAGTATTTGATCTCACGTAATAATAAGTTTTATATTACGCGATCACTCGATAATGCTGATTGCCGGTAGAGTTGATATTACGGGAATTGTAAGAGGATACAGACGGTCCTATTTTATGAAATTTGGAAATCATGTTCCTTATATAATCGTAGATCAGAATAACAATGTTCACTTTGTGATGTAGAGGTTTTATTTGTAATAGTAATTTACAATATTATGCGTTTAGACTACTTGCTCTGGTATTATTATTTTTTTAGATTTTATCGTTATTTTGAAATCGATTGTATTTTATGTTAATGTATATTCATACGAACTTTCCTCACTTCAACGAATACTTCACTGGTTTTCCAAACGTCCACAGCAGTTATGTATTTTGTAATTACTTAGTCCTAATTAGAGATTAATCAAGAATTTTAGGAAAGCAAGCTCATTGGCAAAAAGGGGCTTTTGTAGCTGATTTGATAATTAATAACATGATTGACTGTAAACTACGGCTCGGGTCAAAGGAGTAAATTATAGGTAACTGACCTTTAAAAGTCAAGGCTTAATATTAAGAGGTACTCATGTTTTAGAATTAATTGAAATGAGCATTCTGCTTTTACAAATGATTGTATTAATAACATATAACGATGTTATATTATTGATATTAAGAAGTTTGGACATATTTATATCTGTAGATATGATTTTATAGTGCTGAAGTAAATAAATGAACTATAAAAATATGTTTATCAAGGTACGGTATGATTGTTTATTACAATAGAAAATGTTACTAAAATAGGAAAAGGTGCACGTTAAATGTAAACCAATATTTCGACTGAATTCCATAGATTACGGCAAAACTTTTAAATTTTAAATCTAAAAATCTAAAATTTAAAATTTTATTTATCGATCCATTACTTAGTCAATGACAGCACATTACGCGTAACTACCTATCCTTCTTGTAAAAGGTTCTAGAATTTAGGCCACCCGCAATACTTTTATCAATTAAAGATTTCTTTAGGAAAATTAGGTATAAATAATATCTAATCTTTTTATTATTCGCCAACCAAAAGAAACACCCACCTCGCATATTTTAATAAAATATAATATGTAAAAGGAATTGATATCCGTCCGTCGACTTCTAAGGGTTAAAGTGTAAGTCGTGTGCCTTTTTCTGCCGTATAAAAGCAATGTTAAGCGCTGTTATATTCTGGTTTGATAGATGCGACAATGCGGAGATAAACTTAGACGGAACGTTCATCCAAGTCCTCAGACATGGCACCGCATCTATGATGTATACATAGATATAAGGTATATCCATATATACCCTGAACTCCAAGTTCAGCTACGATATGGAAGTCCTGGTCGATATTGAGTTAGTTGCAGATATCCATGAGCGGCACTAACCGCTTACCATCAAACTTTATATTCGTTTGATTCTACTACATACGAGTAACTTTAAAAAAACGTGTAATATAGGATTGATGAATGATAATAGACTAAGAAGTGTACATATATTATTGAATCTCATATAACATAGTTCATCCGTATATAAATAACTATAATATATGTATTTTATTCCTGTTGTTTTCGTACTAATGTGGGTTAGTGTTCTGTATTTAATTTGACGGATGCTGTGCAAATACAACTTACGGCTATCCATCAAGTTGTCACTTGCAAGCCGAATGTTTCAAAGACTTTGCTGGGTCTTGTGGAAACAAAGGCTTATCTTATCTTTAAGTTGTATGTTATCATGCGTTTTCTTAAATTAAATTGGCTTTGTAATAGATTACATATAAAACATAAGAAAATATCAAAATGGCCTAATCTTTCTGAATAATCTAGTTTTCATTTAAATATTTTATGACATAAATTAAATGATAAGCATACCTTTGATAATATTTAATCAAAAACAAAAGCACATACCAACTGAAAATAAACTAAGTAATTGAGTGCTGTTGGGTGGTGGTAATGCTTTTGTTTTCAGAATAGGCCTACGGTATCCTCTATCTGTCGTAAGAGGCGACTTAGTGCGGTAAAAATCTCACATAACATGGCGTCGCTCCCACGGCGTCAGGTACCTTTTGAAGGTTTCCCCCTCTAGAACAAAAAAAGTATGCTTTTGTTAAATGCTTATAAAAATATATGCGACCTCGCTACGTCCGCGATCAAACATACACTTCTTCGCCTTTGGAAATTATTTCTATGGCGTCTTTCCGCATCAAGAGTTGGCTTGTTGGTCACTGTATTCTGATTCACGCTATTAAAGTTTGCCTAACGTCTTGCATATAAACAAGCTCCGAGTTGAGTCTATTAGAGCACGGGTGCAGTCATAATCAACTCACCCGGCGGGGGATCAACTATTGCCACATTTTCTTGTGAAAAAATTCTTAGGCTATAGTTTAATTTCTTCGCTTCATATCAAGGCATCTTTGTAATTAATTATATCAACGGAACAGTTGAAAATACTGTTTTCGACGTAACATTGATCATAATTCGATAATCTTCTCTTTCAATCTCGTCAATATTTGGATCAAGTAACCGAGACCGATCCGAATAAAATGAATATTAATGACCACGATTTCATCCACACATTCAGTATAAATCGATTCAGGGTCAAAACGAGTAAGCGAGTGGAAAAAGATCTATCTCATACATGAATCTTTTTAAGTTTAATTATTTATTTAATACTTATCATTAAAAGTTTAACGATTAGAAGAACTTAAATTCAAATATCATTTATAACACAGAATTAAATTACATATTTATAAATGATAAAGTTTTAAATAAGTTGGAGTTGAAGTCGATAAATTATGGGTTGCCTAGGGCCTGAGTATAACAGCCTCATGGGACTTCAACTACATATATCGACAGACCCAAATACGGTTATAAAAAAACAGACAAGTATCGCTATGATGCCGTTCTAATTAAGCCTATAAAAAGCAAAATGAAAAATTTTGAGAAACCCACGACGGTTAAAATGTAATTGAAAAAAGTATAAAATAATAAAAAATACTCTCGGTCCTCGAAGATGTAGATGTGGCGATAACATATTCAACTCCCTATGAAAAGATTTCATATATAAAATTCTCGTGTCACAATGTTAGTTACCTTATTCATCCGAAGCGGCTTTAGCGATTTTTACCAAATTTTATATGCATATTCAGTAGGTTTGTGAATCGGCTACTATCTCTTTTTCATATCTTTAAGTGATAAGGGTTGTTCACCCTTAACATTTTTTTTTTAATTTTTCGACATTTTTTTGTTTTTATTTTTGTTTAATGTGGCATTAAAAATACACACAATCCTAAATTTTTACCCTTTTATCACCAACCCCTATTTTTTATAGCCATTTTAGTAATTTAATCATTTATATGGCAAAACAACGTTTGCCGGGTCAGCTAGTTTTATTATAAAATCTAAGAAAATCCGTCGGGAGCTGCCCTTACTATTTTTAAATTTCAATATAAATATTGTCCAAAAAGTCATAAAAGAACTACCAGTTATCAAACCTGAAGATGTATTTTAACATACTCAATTTTTTTAGCCAAAGTATTTATCAAAGTGATGGCACGGCTCTCGGATAGCTGGCTGGTTAACGGTGGGTAACAGATAATCTTTAATAGTAGAAAATCAAGGTCACGTAACATTCTCATCAAAATGAACTACCTACATCAAAAGAGATGCATCTGTTTAGGAGCTATGATGCCAACACAGATTAATACCTAAAACTTATAACACCTTTTCCCACTTTTAACACTCATTTTTACGTAAGAAGTTTAAACTACAGAAAAAGATTTTAATAACCTTTTAAGAAAACCTTAATTGATGAGCAAAAACGCTTTTCTCAGATTTTACGTTAGAGATATAAAAGGAAATGAGGCCTTTATTGGCCTTCACCCCGTAACTTATTATTATCATGTTTGTATAACAATAAAGTTTTCCTTTTTTATATTTTTGCCTATGAAAATTACGAGAATTAAATTAAATTACAATATCGACCATTTACGTCGACCTACGTGGTGTATGATGGCACGTATTCCCGCAATATCAGGCTGTATATTTGGTTGATTGTTAGTAGTGGCTTGTTTTTCATTAATTTAAATGCAGTATTTGATGTAGACTACTGCCTTTTAAACTAAGTATGATTAATTGGCATTCGTGGTTCTAGCGTAATGTTTATTTATTCAAATTCAAATTACGACGACCCGCGTGACGGAGCGGTCACAATACTGGTCTGCCACGCAGTGGGTCCCGGGTTCGATCTCCGGCCAGACAGACATCTGAATGATG
>MOOZ01000317.1:606042-617827 GCA_002930495.1 Cecropterus lyciades
TTTGTGTGTTCGTCTTTGTGTGTCCATGGCACCCACGATACAGGAGAAAATCCTACTGTGGGGCTATGAGTGTAGAAAGTGTGTGTGTGTGTGTGTGTGTGTGTGTGGTGGTACCTCCCTGATAAAAGTAATTATCCACCACCTTGTAAGGCGGTTATTAAAATTCAATTTTTTTTTCTATATGGCACGATATCGAACCGAACGTACTTGTATCCTTTTGTAATATTTAAAAATGTTGAGAACAAAATTATATTTTTAATAAAAATTTCCTAGTTTTATTTTTTCATCATTACTCGGAGAAGCTCCTAATTTAGCAGCTACATACATTAAAATGGTATTTACGAACTGTTTCTTTTCAAAGTATTATCCAAACACAGTTGGTATTTGGATAATAGTTTGACAGATAAACAGAAAAATTGAATTATACAGAAAGTTTAAGATCACATCTACACGCCTACGACTGTTTCATTTACGAATAATAATACTTGTTTTAGAACACTATTATGAATGAAGTAATGATTAGGTTCATTGAGATTCAGTGGTTTTAATATAATTTCAACAAAGAGACAGATGTTTATTTTGGATCTAAAACCTCTAAGAAGTAGACATCAAATTTTTCGACATACAACCACAGCTTAGTTATAAATTCAACTACTAATAAAAAAAGACAAACTAGATCAACAAATAAGATTTTCTTAGTTGAGGTCATGTTTCAATCCGGTGATAGTATAAGAAAAATATATTTGTAAGTAACAATTTGTAAGTACCTGTACCAAATAAAGAAATTTCATTTCATTTCATTAATAACTTCACAACAAATATGGCTTTTTGCCAAACGTACAAAAAAGATTTCATCAGTAATGAACTGTTATCTCATTTCATTTATTTTGCTAGAATAGTCAGTAATTAGAAGTATATACGAAGGATTAGATATTGAAGAAAGTTTTCCAGTTAAGATACTTTGATATTTACACAATTCTATTTAGGGGAGAACTTGCATGAAAGAGCCAGTTTACGATACGGAGCAAAAAAAATATACTTTCAATTAAAGAAATTATGTTGAAAGAAAGAATGTAGGTACATTAATAAATAAATGATCATTTAAGAAAATAAAAACATAATTTCTTTAATGGAAAGTATATTTTTTTATATGTGAAATTACCTTAATTTCATATGAAAAAACCTTAAAACCAATACAAAAATTAACATACCTACATGTTTCCATTCAATGGACCGACAGCTAAAATTGAATTTTACATCACTTTTTCACGTTTGTTTTCTGATAAAATAAAAGAAAAAGTGGAGTAATCGAATTAGAGGTAAATTGCTTATTTCGAGGACTTATTCGTTTGTAGTAGTACGTAGTTACGAGTAGTTGTATTTTAGACAAGTATGTGTGTGTATATTATAGACAAATAATTGTGCTATATGAATCCGTATGGTTTCTAATTCGGCGAAAAACAGGCCTCGGAAAATAGAAAGATGATGTAGTTATTTGTTTCTTAAAGTAGGTATTTGAAGGTGGTAGAACTCTTTGTGGTTCGACTCCGGAAGCACCACCGCCATACCTATTTCTGCCTAATAACAGCAGTGTTATGCGCTGTTGTGTTCTGGTTTGAAGGGTATGGTAAGGTAGACATACTTTTTCGAGGCATTCCATCTTAGTCCTCAGGGGTAGCAACGCATCTCTTGCTAACCTTAGGTGAGATTTTGATCTTACCAAGGGTTGATTGCAGATGTCCATGGGTGGCAGTAGCTACTTACCATCAGGTGGCCTGCATGCTCGTTTGCTACTATCCGTATTATAAAAAAAAAAAAAAAATTTTTGCTATGAATTTTTAGGAACTCCAGTTTTCTAAAAAAAGAGAACCCTAGTTAAACTTTGCCTTTATAAGTCTCTGTATTTGTTAATGAAGTTTTCATAGAAATAAAAATTATGATCCGGTAGAACAATTTTTAATTAAATTCTTATGTTAACCTTAAATTGTTTCATTGATTAAGTAAATACGGGGATAATTTAATTATTCCTGCCGAATAAACGCGATTTTGTATTCATATTTGATGTGATGATGTAGGCACGCTACCGCCATGAACCGTAGGACTACCACTTATATTACCAATAACAAAACGCTATATCAGCGATTACAATACTAAATGCGAAACGATATAATTATTCAGTTTAAATAATTTCGACAAGTAACTAGTCTTTACCTTGAACTCCACACAGATTTCTATACGATTTATTTTTGTAACACCGTATTTTTGTAAGACGTTGGAGCTATCCCGTTCATTGTGTCCTACGTGCTTTGTGCAAGAAATAACCAGACATTAGTCATAGGTTGTTTGTTTAGTGCCGTGACAAAATTAACTTTACGTCTGTTCGAGTCCAATGGTGACATAACTAGGATATAAATAGAGAGCACTGAGTCTTACGCTTAACAAATAATTATCATTGGTTGTAGTCTACCAATCGTACTTTGCTAAGGCGGTGGACTATTTCCTGAAACTCTTTCATTCTGAGATAAGACCCGTGCTCAGCAGTGGGACAATAATAGGTTGGCAAGTTTTTGTGATGTGAAACATCTATAGGCGCATTTAAAGCATGTATGTGATTGTTGGCGTGGCGATCGCCACACCGTATTTATTTCAGCGCCATCTGTAATACATTTTCGGAACTATTAAGTATCGAAAGTAAGCGGGCTGCGGTGTTAGTACGACATAGTGCGAGGTACTGTTCGTAGATAGTGTTATTTTCACTATGCTATATATTTAGTTCCTGACGCATATTACGTGTACGAACTAGATGTTTCACATCTGCCATAAATTATACTATTTACTATTATACTCTTTCCTGGATTGTTTTCTTTTTACATCCTGGATTTCTTTTCCTTTAGTCGCATCTTACGACGTTCATGGGAAGAGAGGGAGTGTTACTATTCAAGACCGACACCACATCGCTGGTAAAAACTTTACTAGAAAACTAAAACTGAGCAAATAAATGAAGACTTTTCTCACCAAGGAATTAATGTTTGTGAAATATTATCTAGTTTAACTTTGAAAAAAACATTTAAAGACGTTTGTTACGAAAGTTTAAAGTAGGTAATGAACAAAGAGTGTTAGGTAGGTAAGTTTTTATTGTATTAACTTAATTTTTAATTTTATTTTAATGCAATAAAAATATAATAGCTACTTACTGTAAAAAGTTCTCCGAACGAGATGACCTTGCTGGCGGATTTCAGCTCAGGAGGCAACAGGCCTTTGCAGGGTGATTTTCCATATTCATTAATGATTTCGCAGAGCTCCTTCATCTCTGTACAGACTCGTGCCTGCGCCTCCGCCCCTCGATACTCTGTCATCGATCCAGGTTTTGGCCTATGGAAATTAACTTAATAAAAACTTCGTGTAACATTTTTTGTGTCGGCGTTATCGTTAGGTTAGTGATCCGGACCAGACTTTAAGGAAAAACTTCAAAATTACTTTTTTTTGTTGACTTGTATCTGTACCGGGCGAGGGGTGGTCCCTTAACAAAAAATGAGACAAAAACAACTAGAACATACTTGCCCACTTAGTACATTATATACATTATATTATGTACATTATAGTACAGCTATGGTATTTTCATCTGGTCATTAGGGCTCATAATGCATCTTTGGTTGACTTAGAATCATATTAGAAATAATCATTTCAAGTGGAGATCTAAAATACCAAATATCCACGACCAGCAGTGACTAGTTCTTTTGGCTTTGTACGCAATATCATGTGCAATTGATTTTCAACTGGCAAGCACAATTCTTTACTGTGAACGACCGCCATAATTTTTTTATTAAAGAAGTAGTTCACTGATGTCGATACGGATAATTGACTACTACTGCCTATGGACATCTGTTACCAACCCCAGATAGTAATCATAATAAAGTCCTGAACCAGTCCAGTACCCGAGGTCGATCACAGTAGCGTTGTTACCCAAAGACCTAAGTTGGAGTTGCCTCGTGTAAGGGTATATCTTTTACTACACTAACGTTTCATACTATACAGTAGAAATAGGTGTAGCGGTGGAGCTTCCGTGTAGAGGTGACGTAGCGTAGGTTTTTGTGAACCGGGACTGAAGTGAAATTCGTGGAACTCTAAATTTGTCAACCAAAACAAAACTTAATATCTCGCTCATTAAATGTGCGGCCCGGGCAGGTTGATTTTCAAAGGTTTTCCTACGAGAAATACCGGTTATATAACGCAAATAAAAGGAAAATTTGTCGCCCACTCAAAACAAGCCGCCCGGGGCCATGGCCCCCTTTAATCCGTCGCTATACCACTGGGTGCCTCCGAAGTACAAAAAGGACCTTCCAAAGTAACAACATTTCATATATACAGTAGAGAAAATAAAACAACATTTAATCTTTCCACTGGCCGATACAGCGGAAACCATGAAACCTATTTAATTAATGTTTGTTATCCCAGTATAAATTAATGGGCTAATAAATACTCGTATGGGCTAGTAAAAATTTTACGTAAATAATAATTTTATTAGAATGTTTCGTCTCGAAACGTATATTTGCTGGTAAACTTCTAAAAGATATGATTGCTCATTGGAACGTGAAACACTCATTCTCCGTCTGCTTATAATATATTTTTTTCATAATCCATAATGAAAGTTATCATATTATGTGTAGTAAAGATTATTAAAGTCAAATAAACTTTGATCATCTCATAACTTTGTGGCACAATTATACTGGGACTATAAACGATTATTTAGTTTTATCAAATTTACGTCTAAAGTTGCTTTGTTATTAATTTTATTGCACGAGTGGTACATTATTAAGTATTGAGATAGGTACTAGTAGATCCTTGCCCAGTTCGTTGGGCATTAAAAAATGTTGGTGTGTTTCTTAGTACTAAATATACATATGTATCTATTTGCATGCCAATTTGACGAAACATGTATGCTTTATTATGTAAAATTATGGTGTAATTACCCTTTGTTTGGTACCTTCAAAGTGTATATAAAAATAATTATGATTAATTATGTTTATTTTAATTGTTCAATACTTCTTTGTATACAATATTGGATGTAGTATTATAATCTGGCAGCAAAATTTATAGATTTTATGCATATCCAACCCGAGATAAATCAACATATAATCAATAATATATCTGATTATGGGAAAAACATTATTTTTTTAAATCAATGCCTCCTCTTGTACCGTACCATTATCTATAAAGAACGACAAAAAAATCACATTTGTTGTTGGGGAGCCCCCTTAAATACTTATTGTATGTTGCTATTAGTATATGTTGTTATAGCGGCAACTGAAATACATTATCTGTGAAAATTTCCAATGTCTGTCTATCACGGTTCATGAGATACAGCTTGGTGATAGACAGACGAACAGACGAACCGACGGACAACGGAATCTTAGTAGGGTAGGTAGGTAGGTAGAACCGTTTGGGTAGGGAACCCTAAAAGCATCTGACAGAAATACCACCCAACAGATTACGACATGATTGCGGTTTCATACCTATACTACATATCTACCTATATACCTAGTAGTTTAGGAGTCCATAGCAGACTAACAACGTGACACGTAATTTTTTTATATTAAGATTAAGATAAGCTATACTATCTTTTAAGTTTGTTTAATCTGCATACGGTGTGCAAATTTGATTGAAATCGGTTTAGTAGTTTAAGAGTCCATAGCGGACAATTAATGTGGCCCGTATTTTGTAAAGATATTAACTATCCTATCTTTCAAGTTGGAACAAACTACACACTGTGTGCAAATTTGATTAAAATCGCTTTAGTGATTTCAGAGTTTACTCCGGACAAACAACGTGACACATAATTTATATATATTAAGATATAAAAACGAAAGAATGCTCACTATTGACTAAGCATCGCAGAGTCTAAACTACTGAAGGTAGAAACATGAACTTTTGACAAGATGTTCCTTTTATGACATAGGCGTCAGATAAGAACGAAATTTTTTGATATTCCACCTCTAACGCGGTTAAATAAGAGTTGCATTGGGGGTGGTATTTTATTTGAAAGCCCGCCAATTTTGATGGAAGCTCAGTGAAACTTATTATTTATCTTTGTCTTTTAATAAAATGAAAGTTTTATCTCGCCATTTCTTAATAATCGACCCCTTAGGTCAAGAAATAAGGATTGCATGTTGGTTTGGATGTTCGCCACTTTTGATGGAAGCTCAATAAAACTTAGTATTTACCTTTGTGGTTTGATATAATGGAATTTAAAGGAGGGTTGTAATTCTCTTTCCTTGGCCCAAGTCCAAGGAGTGGGAGAAAGAGATAATAACTCATCTCCCTCATCAAAATAACTGATTCAAGAACTCCACCAAGTCAGAGGTGAACTCATAAGCGTGCCCGTGACCTCGGTAGCTTTATATAGAGAAAGACAAGAGAAGTGTCACGGGGGTGAGAGAGGGAGTCCAGGATGAATATCTATATTATAAAGGGAGTTGAAATTCTGTATAGAAATAAAAAGTTAGGAGCGTCAAACTTTATATTTAGGCATTTAGTTAGAGATTTTTCTTTTGAAATGTCGTTTCCTTGGGTGCAAAATAGGTGAAATAGTAACACTCAGTTGTTCATGCTAGGAGCCAGTGGCTATTGATAAAATCCTCATTAAAGGAGGCCCATGTCCAGCAATGGACCCAAAAAGTCTAATGGATTAAAATATTATACTTTAGTCTGCGCGAACAAAGTCGCGGGCACTGCTATAAGTAGGTACTTAGATATAAGTATATATTTAATTTAATTTTCATAGTTACACTACACTAGTTAAAGTAAATAAACTATATTTAATCTGAAGTACTTCAAACCAAATGCTAACATAATGATATACGCGTATAATTTTGTTTTTTTTTTTTTCAAAAGATGACCAAATACTTTTCATTTTCTTAACGACTGAACAATGTGTATCAATCATTGTGTATCTTTGATATAATATGTCTATTTTAATTGATCGAACAAGAAGTAATAGACATTGGCCATCAATTAAGTGTATTTATTACGCCAGACCAAGTGTCACTTCGTAAGTTTATCTGTCTCCTATACCTAGAAAGACATTTTGGCATGCAGCACAAAAAAATACATAGCTACCATATACATAAGGCAATCAAATGGTAGAACCGCCAATGTATCGTTAGATTGTTCTAAACATAAAGTAAAAATGTTTTTTCATGACCATATTTTGTACAATGGCTAATGATATAAATAAAATATTTAGTAATTAATGTGACAAACGGACTGATCGGACGGCTTGTAACAAATGCACAAAATATAAAGACGTGCATCTTGTGACTCGTGCTATGCATAATCAGTTTGACATACCATCACATTAGTACTATACGATAGTTTTTTAGTTTAAAAATGCACGAATCCAATTTATGGTAAAATTAAACTACACCTACCTGCAAGAGGTCTGAACACCTCTGTTGTTATAATCAGAGGTTCATTTCGTCACTAGATTTTAGGGTCTTTGACTTTTCACACAAGTTTGTAACCGCATGCAGATTATATCCGTATGGATATACTACCTTCACCTTATCGTTTTATACATGATTATGTTGTAAAAACGCGATTTATTCACGTGTGCGTGTGGGATACGCGTGAAGGAGTAGAACCGCATAACAGAAAGACACACTTACCTCATAAACCACTATTTGGGTTATGCAAACATAAAATAAAACATTACAATCACTGAAAATATTTCTAAAGCAAAAAACAGGTTGGTATAATTAATAGGGTTCAATAAAACAAGGCTAAATTCAGGATTTGTTAAATACTTAGTGCGATGTAATCTTATCGCGGGTTTAGATTTACTTAAGTAAAATAAAGTTTACAAATAAAGATACTATTGGTAATCTATACATATAAATAAAATTGAAGTGTCTGTTTGTAATATCAAAATAATAGCTTTTTATCTAATGCATATGGAAGTATATACGATACTGATGAACAAAACATCAATTACTAAAATTTTTGTCTGTCTGTTTGTTCTGGGTAATCTCTGAAACCGCTGGACCGATTTTGACGGGATTTTCACTGTTGGATAGCTGATATCATAAGGCGTAACGTAGGCTATTTCTATTTTACAAAATGTAATTAGGGTTCCGCATATAAACATAAAACCAAAGAAACCGCGCGCGCTCTACGCGCATTCAGCCATCGTCACTGCCGCTAATGTCAGTTGCTATCAATCTTCTCTAAAACAATGCTTTACTTTTAAAATTGCATAAGGTTTAAAATTTCGGCTGTATGTAACTTTGTAAAGTTACATTTTTTAAACGCGGGTATAATCGCGGGCTCAGATTATTGTAAATATAAATAAAATTTACACTTATAATCTTTTATCCTTTACTAAATAGAGGTAAGTTAGAAAGAATTCATTAATTATGTATTATTATGTAGTATTATTATTTTTTTCTTATATTACTACCTACCGCAAATTTTCTAGCCACCCAGGGTTGACTGGTAGAGAATGCCATCAGGCATTAAGTTTGCCCTATTGTATCTTTTAATTTTAGAAGTGCAATAAATCAATAAATAAATAATAATAAATAATAATTGCACAATTTCGATTGCGAATTTAAATATAATGAAGAATAAATACAACACTAATGAGTTATCGCTTCAGTTCGCAGAATCTTTAAAATGATAGCATAGTTTCGCTGAAAACGATTCTTCAAATGCAAATTCATGTTTTGACGGCATTTATTTGAAAATTGTAAACGCAAGAACAGCTGCCTTCGAGTAAACATTTAATTTTCTTGAACAGAAAACATAGTAGGTAGTAAATTCGTATAATCTTTGAAATTCATGTCTTTGAAACTTAGGGAGAATTTAAATTGTTCGACGATAAAACTATGGGCGGAACACAAAATAAACGTTTTCGTAATTTATAGGTATTCTGTGTATATAAAACCGGTTTTACAGCTACATTTGTAAATAACTAGGTAAAACTTTTGATTTTATATTTAAACTCTGACTGAAATTGAAAATCTTGTTATCCCTTTGTCCGACTTTGTACATCGTAGCATCTGTAGCATCGTAAATTCCAAATAAATAGACTGGTTTTAATAGGCAGACATTTTATTTGATGGCTGGATGAATGGTCCAATGCTGGAATGAGCTTGATTATTTTGATTTACAGTTCTTTCAGCTCATTTTTTTTATCGTATCGTATCTTCAACACACCACACTTCTACGGTTAATTTTGGTATTATAATCACGCAATATGTAGTTTTTTCTTTCATAGTTAAGTCACAAGAAAACTTTTACTTAAGAACTTTTTGTAATCAGCCTTATTTTTATTATCATTATTTAACTTAACTACAAACTCTTATTTCATTGCTCGTAGATCGGTACGCCTGAAAATATAATGTATTAGATTTCTAAATATAACGCTATGTTATTCTCGCAGCTCTGGCTGCTTCGGTCACGTTTAACATGTAAATGAGTATTCCATGTATTAATCTGGCTCCTAGACCAGCTGTGTGCCTAATTTCTGCGAAATCTGATCAAGACTCTTGGGTGAAAGAGTAACAGACAGACATACATCGTCAGAAATTTTCGTCTTTGTAATATTAGTTAGAAGTAAGATAGGAAGTAAATAATATATTTGTAAATTTGTAAGATTAGAGTTTCGATGGGGATTATATGTCTAATTGACATTGATATGTCTAATAACTCTTTTCTTTGTGACTGAAAAGAAAAATAGACACATTAAAAACCCTACGTAACTAAATTATTACTATGGGAAAATATGTATGTATGGCAAAATATATATTATAAATTATCTTTTTAGTTACCTTGTATTTAGCGAGTAACTTGTAATCTGTTTTGCTCCGTGATCCAATCAAACTTTCCGTTTTGATCTGAACTTGGCACGGATTAATCAGAATAACAGTTTGTCGCGAGATTTGATATTTAAAGTAGTTGAGGTAAGTACGATGAATAAACACTCTTACATTATTTCAATTTTATTTTAACTCAATTGTTACTTGAAAAATAACTGTCTAACAAATCTATATATAAAGCCGAAAATCTTGTATTTTTGTAGGTTTGTAATTAATAAACTCAAAAACTACTGAACCGATTTGAAAAAATCTTTTACCATTAGAATCCTATATTATTTCAAAGTAATATAGGCTGTATTTATTACTAGAAAAAATAAGGGATCCTTGCTAAAACTTCAGTAATGTGAACCAAGGTGTTAAGAAAATTGATTAAAAATTATTTTTTTCGCTGCGAAAACTATAGATGATAGAACAAAACAATGTTCTACAATATTAGAGAACATACCAATATATACAGAAAACCTCGTCCAACTATTGTAGTTATGTCACTACAGCCACTTTTTACATTTGAAAAGTTAATAAAAAAGCTGCCCAAAATCAGACCACGATAATGACCATGATAAGAATCATACCTTCGTATTAACCCTTATCAAAATAAATAATTTCATATTCAAAACTGTTTCAATACCTATGTAAAACTTTTGAATTATTTTAAGAAACCACCATTAAACGCCACCGACGCCGCGCAACGACCAATGTGGCCCCAAGCAAAGCAGCCGTAGCGTAAGACTGGCTTTGTTCGATAGCTATAGTATCACCAAGAAACGATTTAGTAAGGATAGATAACAAAATGAGAGATAAACAAAATTATTATGGTATAAGTATCCAGTGATTTTACATATTACAAATCTATTGGCAGCGTGTCCAATCCTGCTCTCATGTATCTCACGAATTAAAGTTAAAAGTCGGGTCATAAAGGGTGTATTATGCGATTGAGAAATTTAAGCCCTACTGACATAATGGCAGAAGACTTGGCAAAGGAACTAAGTGACAACGTGATTGTAGCAACAATCATCACAGGCCCCGAACAGCTCGCGCATGTGCCGCGGATATCGATGATACCTAGCGATGGATTTGCCTAAATCTTTTAATAGGTTACAATTTCCTGTAAAGATACCGTTTGCTTTTACAATAAATAAATCACAGGGAGAATCTTTGTCGAAGATTGGCATCGACTTAAGAAAAGAGTGCTTTTCTCACGGACAATTATACGTTGCCTTATCTCGAGTAGGATCTCCTGAAAATCAATATGTTTTATTGCTATCTACAAATACCACTGCTAACATAGTTTACAGTGAATCATTAGGGTAAACATTTTCTTAAATAAAGTATACATGTACATAAAATTAAAATAAAGGAATGCAAAAAAATAATCAATATAACTAAGAAATCAATTTTAATAAAATGGAAATGTTATAAAAAACAACTAACCAAGTGCGAGTCAGACTCACGCACGAAAGGTTCCGTACCATTGAAAAGTGGCAAAAAATCATGTTGTATGGGAATTATCTTAAGATAATTCCCATAACAGTATAAAATATATATTTAAATATATATTTTATTCTGTTTTTAATATTTGTTGTTATAGCGGTAAAAGTAATACAGTATATGTGAAAAATTAAACTGTCTAGCGATCAGAGTTAATGAGATACTGTCTGGTAACAGGCAGACGGACAGACGGAGAGCCAAACAGACGGACAAACGGCCAGATGGACAGTACGAAAGGCATAATTTCAACTTCCTAGATCTGGTCGTGATAGGTACAACTTATCATTTCATATATAGGTACATATCCTAATACGAGCCGCAAAAACACGTGGTACCTACTTTAGTTTACTTATTTCGTTCTCAAATTGTAATTTTGCAAAGTAAAGACATATTTGAGTTAGTTTGTATTACAATCGCTAATT
>MOOZ01000317.1:618595-654068 GCA_002930495.1 Cecropterus lyciades
AACACAACTAACCAAGTGCGAGTCGGACTCGCGCACGAAGGGTTCCGTACCATTATCTTTGAAAAGTTGCAAAAAATCACGTTGTATAGGAATTCCCTTAAATACATATTTTATTCTGTTTTTAATATTTGTTGTTATAGCGGTAAAAGTAATACATTATCTGTGAAATTAAACTGTCTAGCTATCAGAGTTAATGAGATACTGTCTGGTAACAGGACAGACGGAGAGCCAAACAGACGGACAAACGGCCAGATGGACAGTACGAAAGGCACAATTTCAACTTCCTAGATCTGGTCGTGATAGGTACAACTTATCATTTCATATACATATCCTAATACGAGCCGCAAAAATACGTGGTACCTACTTTAGTTTACTTATTTTACGTTCTCAAATTGTAATTTAGCAAAGTAAAGACATATTTGAGTCAGTTTGTATTACAATCGCTAATTTTAGTTGCTTATTAGTTAATTTAAAAAAATAGTTTAAATTGATGAATATGTACACATTCTGTTTCAAGTGAATCAAGGGCAGTTGTTTAATTTCAGAAATGCTAGGACATGTGTGAGGGATGTATCATCTGAGAGAGCATATGTGTGCGTATGTGAGTGCGTGTTAATTCACGTGTTTTTTTTTTGCGACCTGCGTGTGCGTGTGGAGCCCACATGCGGGCATAAACCCGTGCGAAATTAAAAGGGTCCTAGGAAACATGGCATGCCTAGTTTCAAAATAAAATCTAAACCATACTTACTTTCCATATTCCTCTTTTGAAAATGTAGGCTTTTGATTCTTGTCGAAGTGACCGCTGAAGGCTGTGATTTTCTGAAGCTCGGTGTGTGACTGTGCTTTCGTGTCAAATGCTGATATCAGGTCTGTCAGTGATGAGCTCTGTGGACAAATGTACAATTTTATCTCATATTTAATTGTTAATTTACGTAAACGACAATGAAGTGCAATATCGTATTGGTTATGCGTAAATAATTACGGTGCTACCCGTATTAGTTCCGTACCCGTATTTCATGTGATTAATGAGTTTTGACTTGAAACTCGATGAATGGAGATAAAACTAAATATATCAAAGAAAATCAATAACGGACCAAAGACGTGAGAAGAATATAAATCTTGGTATAATAATATTGTTGACTTCCGCGTAATACGCCGGACAATGTCTCCTAATGCTTTCACGACCTATTTTGTTAAATGTCACGTACGCTTAAGTATAATCAAATTGTTTGGCCTTTCTTTTGTCAAGATATCTGTCAGAATAAATGTATAAGTGAAAATAAGTCACGAAATAGATCCCATTTTTTTTATTGTCATCCTGTTGAGCTATTGTTGAGCCGTTTTACTTAAAGATGAAAAAATGTATGGAGATTTAATAATGGTTTATTTTTATCTTGCATACATCTAATCTAAGGTACGTATTTTTAAAATACAGAAGTAGCAAGCGAGGTTCCCATGTATATTTGTAATCAACCCCTGATAGAATCAGAGTCCTACCTGGATACCTCTTGCATTGATATCGCTAATGACTAAGTTGGAACATTTCAGATAAGTATGACTCCTTAGCAACACCCATCAAACCAGAATACAGTAGTGCTTAACACTGTTATTAGGTAAATGTAGTTTTGACTTCACCACCACTTATGATGCTACTTTCAAATCTATAACCCGGAAAGTATTAGAATGTATAGTGCTGCGCGAAAAAGCATTTTAGCAGATGAAAAATTCAGACAGGTTCTTTATTTTAATAGACGGAAACCAATGTTGGCATCGTTAGTACAGACAGTTTGAAAAATATACGAAAAACAAACTGACGCCTTAGAAATACAATAGTAAGGTGACGGATGCCAAAATTTAAACAAGATCGTATCTACATTCTATAGAAATAAATGTACTGTAAGCGATAGGTTATAAGTACTCGTTTTTATTTAAAATTTGTGTTTGACCATTAGGAATACCACCATAATTGTTTTAAGGTAGAAGGTTTTTAAGTAGAACTCTTAGTTGTTCGACTCCGGAGCGCCACTGTCACAACTATTTCACCATAATAACAGCAGTGGAAAGCCTGGTATTCTGGTTTAAATGAAACGCCTCGTTTAAGTATGTCTCACTTACAAGAGAAATACTTAAACGAGGCGTTCCACCTTAGATCTCAAGGTCCTCAGCAACGTTACCATGGCCAATTTCAGGTACCTAAGACTCTGATCTTATCTGGGCCGTTGGGTGGCAGTAGCCATTTACCGTCGGTGGACTGCATTTTTTGCCTATTTCTACTAAAAATACTTGAATAGCAACGAACAAAAAACCAGTTAACAAATAAGGTAATAAATTGCTGAATTTTTGTCTTTGCCTATTTATATTTGAATACAGGCAGTATCTAAATATAATTTTAGCAGTAGTTTTTATAAACGAACATGGTTTTTCCTTTAATAACTCACAAATATAAGTTGGTCACTTCTACTATGGGACACAAACTGCCTATGTGCCAAATATCGCGAAATTCAACCAGCAGTTTTTATGTGACGGAGTAACATACACACATACATCCTTACAAACTTTCGCATTAATAACATCCTGTAAGATTTTCGTGCACCGTAAAAGACTAAAGAAAAAATAATGTACTCACTTTTTGAAGAGTCTTATCCGACAAATTTTATCAATATTCAAAACTTATTGCTACCATATTATATTGAAGACATTAGAAGGAATTTACAGTTCAAGGGTATTCGTATGATCCCACTTTAGATCTAGATAAACATCCTACGCTATTATTAAATACTGGATTCACAGTACTTGTAATACTTGTAATGCATTCCAATAGCATTAAACATAGGAATGCACACAGAAGTGGTATGTATCTATTTTAGGTACTTTGTTTGCATCAGCTGGATTGTGTTTGTTTGTCAACTTTGAGTCAGACGGGTATAAAACTTTATGATTCGAAGTTTTCCATAGACTATGTGTTAACCAAGATCTATATGGCTTTTCAATTGGTGACAAATATCAAACAAGGAACAACCTAATGATATACAACCGAGTTTTGCGGATAATTGAGTAGGTATTGTTTTGACGTGATCATTATCTTTTTCATCTCGCTATTTGTTGTAATAAACTACACCACCACACTACGTTAGTCAAGCGCGAATAGGCAAATTACACTCCCTATATAGAAAATTTGAAACGCGACAGGTAATATAGGTGGTAGATGGGGTTCTTCAAAATCATTATAGTAAATAGTGATTTACTGGCAGTACGGTGTCGGGCTTGCAAAGCCTTACTCCCTCTCTTCCCGTGGATGTCGTAACAAGCGACTAAGAGACGTAAATCCAGGAAATGGGCAGCAGCACCTTCCTGTATAACTTTCACATCTACTGCAGTTATCAACACGCATGCCAGGAGTGGTGAATATTTGAAAAAAACTCCATGAAATGAACAGCACAAGGAGACCAGGTGGACCGATGGCTTGACAAACAGCGGAAAACCCTTGGATTCATAAGGCACAGGACCAGTTGGAGTGGCGCCATTTAGGGGAGGCGTATGTCCATTAGACCACGAAAAGCTGATTGAATGGATGGAATGATTTATTTAAACTTAAAACTTTTACTTAAAATCACCACTTTTTTTTTTTAAAATAACTGCATCTCATTGTAAATAAAACTATAATGTTTTTTACGAGAATAAAGTTCTTTAAACCGATAAATATCGTAGTGGCCTTAATCACCTTAGTGACACTACCCACAGACCTAAGTTCATGTTTGGACCTTTCAAGTCCTTATGCGATAATTAAGTTGATCCATAAACCTATAAAGTGTGGCTTGTTTTTACGTGATGTTATTAGTACTTGTTAGGTCTCTACTTCCATTTTTTAAAGGTTATTTGACTGTTATTTTAAGCGAAAGAATTCTAAAAATGAACGTAATTTATAAGTAAAACTTTTTTTACTATTAGGTATAAGTGTTATTATAATTTTACTTAAGTATTTTTATATAATTGTACTTACGACGAAAAAATTTGGTAGGAAAGATATTAGATAAAATGTGTAAGGTATGCGAAGCTTACTCGACTAAGCTAGTGTCGCATTGTTGAAACTCCCAAAGATTTTTTTCTAAATAATTTGTAAAATAGATTTTCATGTCAGATTTTTGCAATTTTTGTAATAATTACTAATTTACCAAACAATTAATATTTATTACGCATTTATATACGAATTGGTGAGCTTCAAAAGTTTTTCAATTATAATTACACATCTCTTGAGGGTTATTATAATTATTTTAAAATTTTGTTTAGTTTAATCTTAATATAAATTATGAAATAATAAGGCCGTTATATTTATCTCTATCAGTGTTTACGATATATAACATGTCTATTTTCCTATTTCAGATATTACTGTATAAATATTAAGATTACAATGTTTAAAGTGTAAGCAACTAAAATGAGGAATGGTAAACATTTATAACCTTTGGTTAAAAATACAGAAATGCAAACATTTGTATCCTTCAACCCGGCATATTCCGTATTTATTATTGCGTTTTGAATTCCTTTTATAGCTCTGGCTTGTATCACGTACTGCTCAATAATTCGCCGTTGGTTTGTGTATTCTAATTAAATCCGTCAAGATTTATACGGGAAGGGTTGCCAATTTCTGACGTTGGACTTCCTTCACCATCGAGTTGTCAGTGGACAGCTGAGTGAGAATTTATGATTGACATATATTTTGGAATTTTATGGCCTGCACTGTAGACGCGGTTTATAAACTAAAACCTCGCTTCTGATTTTTTGAAAAACAATCTTTAATAACAAGCTCCATCCAAGTCGCCCATCAGAAAAATGTTTGTTATCTTGGTAATTGTGTATGAATTGATAAAGTTTGCATAACATTCTGAACATCTGAAGTTCATGAAACGCCTGGCTCCGCAAGCATGAGCGGTGATCGATAATAAAAAAATTGTCTCCGTTCTTTTAAAGTCACAAAATTTTGTGGCAAATAGTAACACAATTTTCCAAAATTTGTCCAAAGCTGACCTTAACAGCGTTAAGCGAAAGTTTCGTAGCTCTCGGGGTAGAAGACTCGAGTAGATAGATTATTTCGTGTTTTTTTTTTTATTTCATCATTAATCCAAGCGATATAAAATACCTAACACGCATGTAGCTTCGGAAGATGTTCACATGACTTTCAAAAATTTAATTAAAATTAATAAAAATCCCTAACGCTATAAAGATATGTGAGCAAACATTTAAAAAGTCAAAAATAATATCTATAGATGAGCCATCAAATTCGAGAGAATTACACCTATATTTTTATTAAAGAAATAGAAAATTTGCTCGTTAATATTGTGCTACAACGTCGCGGCGGAAGGGTACCGCTTAACTAACTCAGACCCTGTATTCGATTGACTATCTATTCATTGACTACATTTAAAATGGTAAGCCTGTGAACATGACGATTATGCTATCTCCCTATTTTATTTTGGCTAGGAAGGGATCTAGTCTCTAAACTTAGGGCGTACAACTGGTTTGTTGTACCTTAGACGATTTATCCTATTTTTTAAAGAGGATAGTCGTCCCAGGTTTTATAAAATAGAAACAGTTTTATGATTAAATTATGTAGTTGATCACATGATCTTAACATGCATGCACACTGGACAGACGTAGATAGTGCTATTCTTAAAAAAAACGTACTAGTAAATAAACATGAAATGCGTTGCTACCTCTTAAAATTAAGATGACACACTCCATGCAAATATGTCTGTCTTTCTAAACCTTTCATATTAGAACTCCGCTCGGCATATAAAAGGTACTTTGCGCATTATTATTATTATAAATATATAAATATTTTCTGTCGAAGCTAAAATTTACGCGTACAGTATACGCGTGGCATTAGATACTTTATATCCAGTGGGTTGCAATCCATCCATCAGCGTAAAAAGTTCACTGCAAGACATAGGTCACCCCTAATCTGCGCCACTCCGACCGGGTTATCTGAATCCAACAGGTTACCCGCTGTCTTCGTCAGGTCATCAGCCCATCTAGTCGAGAGGTAGCCTATACTCTTTTTGCACAGACCATAAGACCATACCAGACCATTCCAATCCACCGGGAAATTTCTACAGAATTCACTGGACATGTAATTTACAACCACAATTCGTTTACACCGTACGGGCGTCTTTATTGAAATTCCTATGTACATTCCAAAGCTGAACGTATTTAAACGTAAAAATTGTATCTAAACAAAGTTATCTATTTCCATAACCAATAAACTATTATGAAAACAAAAAACTTTTTTTAACGCTTTCTAGGAGTTTGTATCAACTAATATCATCAAATCATATTGTTATGATAATAAAATAAAAACATCCCTCCCCCTTTTGTTTTTATTCACAGACGCTATATTTTAAAATTATATAGCCTATGTTACTGAGACACATCCAATGATATGTCACATATAAACACCTGTCAGGTGATTTGGGCTGTAGAGCGTGATAAAGAAATATACATACAAACATATACGCTCGAAAAACATTACCCTCTTTTTGACGCAGTCGGGTAGTAACAATTATCTCCTGATAACGGAACCAATACCTATGTATTGTTGTTCCTATGTCCATGTACCATCGTCGAATATAAGCATATAAATATACCTGAAGTCCTCCTTTTAGGCCAGACTGTTGTAATTGTTGGTGCTGTAAAGAAGAAATAGGGACAATGAAGATCAAATATTAAAAATGGTATAATCCTTTTTGGTTCAACTTCGGAGGCACCACCGGTACAGCTAATTCTGCCTGATGACAGCAGTATTAAGCGCTGCTGTATTCTGGATTCAAGGGTGTAGTAGGGGAGACGACACCTTACTTAAGCGTAGTCACTTACACAAATCTAAGGACAAACTGAGGTAAGACTCTAATTTTATTTGGGCTTGATTACATATCTCTATTGGCCGCATTAACAACTACCAGATGGACTGCATCATCATCACTGAAAGTCATTCATCATTCTTGCAGTACACATTTTGTACCGATGGTCACACGTACTTGAGTCTCCCATCCGTCATCGTTCTAAGAGCTGCTTCATATAATTAAAGCAGTAACTTTAGAAATTATCATCTCAGTTGAAAGAGCTTCACGATTTACAGATGATTGGTTGCCAAATTGTTTTAGTGGATAACGAGTGGAAAGTTTGTTGGTATCGTTACGCGAAACTGTTTCTTCATGCGCAAATACTCGTGACTAATGTTTGAAATTAATATTATTCTATAATACGAGTAATATGAAATATGGACAGCTGTGACATAGTAATGAATAGATAATAATAGTATGGATTCCGTTGGAAAGTTTCGTAGCTGTTCCTTGACAACGAACTCGTTTTGTGTTACAATAAAGAGCGAAAAAAAGCTTTTCTTACAAACTTCGTCCGAAGAAAATTTATAAGACCTCGTAAAAACCTTGTCACATTTTTTTGTCCTTTAGTAAATAGTAAATATACCTTTTGTTAAAAGCTGTAACTTATTAAACATTTAACCATTTATTAACAGACTTCATGAAAGGATGAGGTTCTATTCACGTTAAGTTTTTATTCGCAAAATGTAAATATGCAAGCTGTGGAAATATTACTTACAAATACCATCGAACAGGTAGTAACATATTCCTAAAATACGTAGTCTACAAATATCTACCTACCACAATCTAAAATTTTATTAGCACTAAATCTTATAGATTAATGATATATATTACACATAAATGCAACGAGAATTCCTTGCACTTGCGCCTCGGATGAACGACAGATGACTCACGTGATACTTGGCCCTGCGCCGGCCTTTACGTTTGAGCGATCGCACTGATGCTCCCTGACTCACTTCCGTCCACGCTGTTGGAAAATTCGCTGGGCTGTTTCTACCACATTTTCGATAAAATAAGAACCACATTTACCAGTCCCCTTTTAAATTACATCTGATATATAGGTAATACAATTTTAATATAGGTGTAGAACGATACTCTTTTCAATTTAAGTTTATGCTATTTATCAAAATTATAAGTATACTACAAAAGCTGTAATTCGAAACTTAAGAACATACGCAAACATTTATTACTACTCAAATACCGGTATAGCAATGATTACTCATTTGGATGGATGAACGTCAAGAAGATTCACGTGAGATAGGGCCGGCCTTGAGCGATCATTCGCGTGATGTTTGGCCTTGCGTCGGCCTCGTTACGTTTATAATGAAGATTTCTGATAAACAAGAGCTTTCACAGAACTTTTTTAAATAATTTCATATATATAAATTGGCTGAGGTGTAATGTAATGTTTCGAGTATTATTCCGACACTATCAATTAAGACATAATCTTATAAGTTATTTTATATAATGATAGAAATATACCTCTTGAGAGCTATATTTAAATAACAATATTACTTTATCACATTACTGCGGTTAGAAAATTAGGCCAAGTTTAATAATAGTATATATTAATTAGTGCCCGACCGAAGGTCGATTTTTTCCGAATCCGAAGCCAAATGTTTAAAAACCACAAGAAAATTAGTTCAAAATTTTATAAAAGTATAGTGTAAAATATAATTTAACATAGTTACATATAGCCGAAATTTTTTGACCTCATACAAATTTAAAATTATAGCATAGTTTCAGACAGGATTGATAGCAACTGACAGTGACGGTGACTGCGTACGCGTAGAGCGCGCACGATTTCTTAGGTTTTAATTTTTTGTGCCGAATCCTAATTACATTTTCTAAAATGGACGTAGCCTAAGTTACGCCTTATGATATCAGCTATCCAATAGTCAAAGTCTCGTCAAAATCGGTCCAGCGGTATCAGAGATTACTCAGACAGACAGACAAACATCTTAGTAATTGATATTTCGTTATCAGTATTGTATATACTTCCATAAGAATTTGGTAAAAAGCTGTTTGATATTACAAACAGACACTTAAGTTTTATTTATATGTAGATGTATAGATTTACAACTGCTAAAGTTGACTTTAATTCAATTGCGACTTGTCAAAAATAATAAAATTTCGAAATAATGTAAATTTCAAAGGTGTGTGACGTCTACCAATTCGCACTTGGCCAGCGCGGTGGACTATGGCCTAAAACTCTTTCATTCCGAGAGAAGATCCGTGCCCAGCAGTGGGACAATAATGGGTTGACGGTACACGGTGAATTTCAAACACAACTGTAGGTGTAGTGCATTTCTTACAGTTTGTTCAGTTTTTTCGCATCTTGGCCGAAGCCGACGGTTTTGCCTAAGGTGGTTTAATTGGCCGAAGGTCTTGCATAAGGATTTTTTTTTGGCCGAAGGAGGCCGAAACCGAAGCTTTGCTCAGACACTAAACTAAATAAAATACTTATGCAAAAATTTATTGTAAATGTTTGGTACATCGGGTGAACGCTTGGCCCTGTGTCGGCCTCGCCGCATTTCAGCGATTCTGACGCGCTCTGACTCATTCTTATGTCTACACCCAGGAAATTCGTAGGAATGTTTCTGTTATTCGTACGATAAAATTAGAAGCTGGTTATTGTTAATTTGTATGTTTATGTTTTATTGCTTTATTGATTTTATGTAAATAAATATGTAGTTTAATGTTCATGTATTATAATGTTAAAAACTACATTTCCTATACACAATATGCGTACCTATGGTGGTATATATATGGATACATGTGTATAATAAATGTTATATATGAAATATGTATTTAATTACCCGAAAAAAATAACGTCGTACTATGAGGTCATCGAAATGCTTATCAAGCGCTGTCACTATTGGCAAAAAACTTCATTAGGGGAGGCCTATATCCATTAGTGGACCTTAAAGTGATTGAAGAATGGATGATGTTTAGAGGATAGTATTGGTCGTTGCCATCTTATCCTAAAGATCAATTATTAAACTTGAATAAAAGTAAACGTATACGACCACTCCTAACATCGTAACATCAATACAAGAACATGTTTTTGTCTCATACTTTAAGAACGCTCTATGTTTTAGTTTTTTTTTTTTGTCAAACAATAAAATGTAACATAACTGGATTGACGAATACGTCATCCTATAATATTTATACGTAACCTATTTTGTAATGATCTTCGATGTTTCTGGCGGCCGTCCATATAATTGAGTAGAATTATCAACGACCTCCCTAAAAGTTTTTTGCAAATACGAACTAAATTACATAACTTTAGTTGATTTAATTTAATTATCTCCTGGCTATCTTAATAATTGAGTTCCTATGCTTAATTACCTTCGCAGACTTAATAATTGCGTTAGCGCCCCTTAATGGAAGATTTATCGTTTCATTCTGAAGAATTAATTATGTTTAGTCCTTTAGGATCTCATCTGGATGCTTAGTACGTAAAGTTGTAAGCTTTTACTTTAGTTGGTTATATTTGAGTGATTCTTAATGAAGTTAACTAAAACTTCAAAGGCATCGTATTTGAAATATTAAATAACATTTATAAACCTTAGTAGATTTTATAAGTTTTATTAAGAATTATAAAAGTTTTATATTATTAAAACATTATACCATACAATACATAGGGAAATAAATATGTCTGTATGGGTGTCAGGTAGTACTTGTATAAAGATTTAAAATTTCATAATAATTGGTTCGTCGTCATCTTAAATAAAGGCTGTGTTCTGATTAATACAATACAAACAATTACGTTTGAATTTTAAGATATCGCTTTCAGGCCCTAAACATACAAATACAACCTTGAACGAAAACTTATACACCAAGTAAAGTTCTTAATATATTTACTCTATATTAATATTAATAAGTATTTTCAACATTTAAAATTAAAATAGGTGTAGACCAGGGATTATAGACATCGGTCACTGGTTAAAAACAACAATGAAGCAGTCATTTCATTTGATTTTTATCTATACTAATATTATAAAGCTGAAGAGTTTCTTTAGTTGGTTGAACGCGCTTATTTCAGGAACCACCCGTTTGAATAAAAAAAATATTTTTGAAAAAAAAAAAAATTAACAAAAATATAATCCATTTAGTGAGGAAGACTATATAAAATCACGCTATGTTTTTTTTATGTAGTAGCGGCTGAAACCGCGGTGAACAGCTACTACACAATGGCGCGGGGAAAATGCAAAATAGGAGAAAATTAAGAACTAGAATTCTTTGAAAATATTGTAGGAAGTTCTGAAGCAGATACCTTCTAATGCAAGGTGTGTTTAAGTAAGTTCAAAAACTAAACTAATACAAAAACTAAAATCTTCTGTATTATTTATGTGAATATTAAACCGCGTGTATATTGCCAACGGCCAACAACTTTTCGCTAAAACGATGTCATTCACCCAACTCCGCTTTGTTGCGTTATCATCCCTTTATTAATCAATCTCAAATATGTTTGACTAGAAAGCATCGTTACCCTTGACATGCTGTATAAACATCACGTAGAAATTATGAATATTGTTGTATAGCTACTTAACAACCAAAAATTATTTTAACTTTCATATTAGGCGATCGTCTTAGTACTTGGCAGTAGCAGCTCTTCTGTGATAGACTTTAGATAGAATCCCTATTCTTTATAAAAGTGTTTTCAGACGTTTAGAGGTACTAGTGACCGCTTATCAACAGACGGACTACATGTTTGTTTTGCTACTTCTATAAAAAAACAAATGCATTCAAAATTTATATAGCTCATAAAGTGTTGGTTGAATAATGTAGTAACAAGTAACGTAGCTAAAGTACAACGTAGTTATAACTTTTGATCATTCACTTTTATTACGTTTGTTCATAAAAGATCGTTATTTTCCAGAATAAAAGAATTGAAGTTTATCTGTAATGGTACATCGCATTAATATCCTTCCAGATAATCGTATTACAGAAGGCATTCAGTAGTACATATTTAGATAAGTGCAGTTCTGTAGTTCTTAAAAGTCTGCTTCTATATCTAGTAAGTTAGGCTTTGCCGTAACTTTCATCCTATACGGTGAGTGTAGTTGTTAGCAGTAGATTAATAACTTTATAGGAAGATGATGTTGCCTTTCTTTAAGTCTTAATCTTTTAATCGTTTCCTATAACATCCTCAGAAATTTAATATGTACAATATTCTAGACTTCTAGACTTTATAAAATGTTTACATGGCAAGACTTATCGGTAGGTACTATATGACAAATAAGAATAAGACATACCGAAAGAAGATAGATACACTGATATTAATTATATATTAAGATAGAATAGCTGACCAGTGATAGCCAAAGTTGAAACTCGGCTTTTCAATAGAGGGTCCGAGGCTCGAATCCCTCGCACCACTGGTTTTTCTAAAATGATGTGCGTATTAGAAATGATATATCGCTTTACGGTGAAGAAAAATATCGCGAGAGAACCTGCACATCTGAGTGTTCTCTAAAAAAAAAAGAGTTCTCTAAGGTGTGTGAAGTCTATCAATTCGCACTTGGCCAGCGCGGCAGACTATGGCCTAAAACTCTCTCTTCGGAGAGAAGCCTCGCGAGCAGCAGTGGGACAATAATGGGTTAGCAAGATTTAGATAAACAAATGCCGTAGGTCTTCATACGACAAATAGTGACAAATTTCAAGGTATAAGCGTATCTACTATTCGTTACATTCAAACGATCCGTCGCGATCCACGAATTTTTGGCGACCTTCCACAGATACTCGTGACATTGTTACAAGTAGTCAGCTAAATTATCAGAGACTCGCATGTAGACTATCTCGCTAATTCTTCGTAACTAATTTATGATGGAACATTGTTTGCGAACGACATAACAATGGCATTTGTGTTATCTGACGAAACTGAAACCATGATTTCATGTAAAGTCTTGGCAAATACCTTGAGAGGGAGAATTGATACGTGTTTTACTATTACTGTCGCTCTACAGGGCTCGGTCTCTTTGTAAAATGAGCCAAGTTTAAGACACCATCCTTTTGGGTTACACTCACCTTATGAGATTTTTTCTTTAAGTATTAGAGGTTTCCGCACGATATTTTCCGTCAACGTTATAACGAGTGAATACTTATTAATTGTAATACACAAATAGCTGTGAAATCAGAGACCTAGGATACGATTAAAAGGTCAACGTTCTCCTCCTAACGTGTCAATGCTTCGTAATCATAAGACATGTGGAAATAAATTTTAGTGAAGGGAAATCGATGTCACAGTTTGGTTTCCGGTCACGATTTTCAACGTGTTGTTTTTTGTCGTCAAGAACGTGCTCATACGCGTCTTCAAATCATGCACAAATTTTATTCGACAAGTGACACGAATAATTTTACTAAATTGACAAAAGTTCATTGATGTAGAAACTGATGATCGTCGGATATACATTCACGAAATAAATATATGATTATGAAATTTTTAATTATTTTCGAACGTAGCAAATATACGGTTGTTATATATATATATATATATTATTAGCTGACCTGGCGAACTTCGTTCCGTCATGTATATTTTAGGGTTCCAGACAAGTGTGGGTCGGACTCGCGAATGAAGGGTTCCGTATCATTTACCAATTTTATCTATAAAAACGGCAAAATATTACGTTAGTTGCAGGGTAGCCCACCTTATTTTTTTTCGTGTTTATTGTTATAGCGGCAACAGTAATATATCACCAGTGAAAATGTGAAAATTTCAACTGTCTACCTATTACAGTTTATGAGATACAGCCCTATGACAGGTAGACGGACAACGCCGTCTTTCTAATAGGGACCCTTTGGGGACGAAACCCTAAAAAACGGCAAAAAAATCAAATCACGTGGGTATCCTTTAATATTTCTTTTATTCTGCTTTTAGTATTTGCTGTTAGCGGCAATAGAAATTGTCTAGCTATCACGGTTCACGAGATACAGCCTGGTTAGTAACAGACAGACGAACAGACGGACGGCGGAATCTTAGTAATAGGGTCTCGTACTAAACATTCAATATTGAACGTAAATTTTTAGTTACATCATATAAAAAAATATTTTTAATAATTTTAAAGATACTCCCCCTTTTCTCATGATCGTGTAGAAGTATTAAATTGAAATTCGTATCAAATACTCAGGTCTATAATACCTTAAAGGTTAAACAAATTTCTATGTGAACGCAATAAAAAGAAACAGCAATTTAAGCCGCATATTTTCAAACTCGCAACTACTCGGAAGGGAATCAAAACCTAAAGGCACTTCCAGTCGACCTAGAATCTTGAAATTTGGCATGAAGCAATGTGTTTGACCCATATAAAGGAAAAATTCCGAAAACCGTATTTTTTTGTTACATCCCATATTTTACGAAACCCTCGCTGCGCGAGTCCGACTCGCACTTGGCCGATTTTTTTTAGTTATATTGATAGATGTTATAATCAATTTAACTTCATATTATAATTTCAGTCCATCCATTAATCCATCTATTCACCAGCCGCCGACCCCGATTTTTTTTTTGAAATAGTCCCCGCACTTGACTTGGGTGTTGCAGTGGTTAATGCTGTATCACAAGACGCTGCTGCTCATCTTGTTGAATTTGTCCATATGTCGACATCCATGAGAAGACAGTCTCTGGTGCTATTCAAAAACTACACAACACGGTATATTAATTTAAACCCTTTTTATCAACACAAATGTTAGCATTGAACTTGCAAACAATTGTAATTTGTAGCCCATCTCTCATTTTATATTATTTGTAGAACTTTTTGAGTAAAGAGAAGGAAGTGAGCCAGTTGATAAATCTACGTTTATAGGCTTACTATAAAAATGAGCATTATTTAATGATGTAGATATATAAATGAACAGTTATTTTGTGAACCATAACCGTTGTATTGTAGCCCAATAGACAAAATTCAATTATTTTAGTATTATATTAGTATTTTGGAAGCATTGAATAACCACAACCTCAAATTTCGCAATTTCTGCAATTTTTAACTCATTATTATATTATACAGAAGTGAATTTTATTTTACCATATTATATTGTATCAATATTAGTATGATTTTATTTTTATCTGTCTTTTTTTCGATGAGCATCTATTTCGATAAGCTGATCTTTGTAAGTATGATTTTTGTCACATCTATTTCGATGAGCTGATCTTCGTACGGCTTAAGGCGGGACTTTGATGCAAAGATAAATAAACAGAAAAGAGTACAAACATCAAGATCGAAAATAGACTTCTAAGCGCCGGATTTTGGATTAGTAGAATAGGTACTTATGATGTCGTTTGACTTTGGAAATTACATAAGTGCTCTAACGCTAGTTATACTTAAGATTGTACTTAGGTAGCTAGGTAGCTAGCTAGTTAGGTAGGTACCCATTATCTGGTTGTCACTTACAGTCAAATTGTATGCATTATCGTCTGTTACTTCTATCGTATAAAAAAAGTCTCCACACTGACGCGATACGCGGAGAATACACATACAACGTATATGATGTACAAAACAGAATTTCAAATGACTTGTTAAGAAATTATATGATGTTGAATGCTTAAAAATGAATATATAGGTATATACGAGATGGCGCAAAAGTAATCACACTATGGGAAGATGCTATAATTTTTACAAATGGCGGTAAAAGTCAGTTCTGCTTTGATATTTATGAAGTAAACAGATACAAAATATATATCAATAAGCCAGAAGTCGATATAGTCCTTAGGAAAGCACATCCGGATCATTTAATCTCTAATTTTGAACGCTTTGAATTATTAATTTGAGTTTTGGAAAGGCCGGCAAGATCACTTGATTTAACTGTACTTTTATGAATGTTATATGTATCACTGTATTATATAAAATTAATATATATCTTAGGGACAAAGGATCATAATCGTGTGGTTTGTTCAAATACGAAACATTGGTCTACTGTTACTAAAAATATTTACATTATGGGTGTGTGATTTCGGTCTATACCCATGTCACTCTGAGGAGATCCATGCCCAAAGAACGGTAATGGGTCGACATCAAAGTCCAATCCATAAGTACAAGTAATTTAACGTTATGTTCTGCTTGCACTATCGCAGTCTTCGTTTTGAATTTCGGCGTTTCAAACAAATCCTGAAAGTTCTGATCAGTAGGTACTGCTCTGGAAAATAACCGCGACCTCAAAGTGGCTGTGCTAATCTCGTTACCATTTGTTTACAGTTGTACAAACTTCAAGGATTATGTCTTCCGGTATTCTGGATGTTACGAAAATACGAAATACGTTTAATATGATGAAAGAGAAATTTATAACAAGCTATTAAAGTAATAGAATACTTTTGACTTTTTAGTAAAACCAGAACACTATTTCTACGCTGTCCGTCCGTCTGTCACCAGGCTGTAACTCATAAACCATTCCACAAAAGGCACTTTAAAGATCAATCAAGATGAATTTCAAGTTGTGACATTTTGTTTTTACTAGTAAAAACATTTTATGGTTGCAACGTCCATCCAAATATTTGAATCTTATACAGTTGAAGTAGCAAACAATTATGCAATCTACCTGAGGAAAAGTGTTCCTGACAAATTTCCGATAGATACCTAAATTTTAAGCCCTGTTTGATAACTTGGAGCCTATTACGTTTTCCGTTGCCGTTGCTGCTCCACAGGACTATAATATTTCCATACGTAAATCAGACGGCATTTACATGGACGGGTGTAAATAAATGCTGGTTGCCAAAACCCAAGCAATGTTTCAATCTACAGATAGGTGTCCATGATGCACCTATACTGGTCCTACCACCCTACGACAAATAATCTACAAAATAAAAATAAAATGCTGCGTGCATTTAATTTAGAATAGGTGAGTTTAACTTATTATTAGTCAAATTTTATACCACTCTTGTATACAAGAGGGCACTTCAATTCATCGATTACGGGTTTATATCATTGTATGGCAATCGTTAAATCTCGTTGAAAATTCAATAGGTATCATAGGCATCTGCTACTGATCGACCACTGACCCGGACATTCTTCAATCAATACGCATTGAAGATAACCGTAGAAAAAACTCCAGAAATGTTAGGAAGACAAACCAGTTATATGACTCATTATTTTGATGAATAATCAAAAACAATAGAATAAATTTGCCCTTGATTTGGATATTTCGAGGATGGTTGTAATGTGGAGAACATTATGGACGTCTGCCATTCAGATCATGTAATAACAGAAAATGCCGCCAATAATAAGTCCAGTTCGTTTATTTGTAGATATAACCATGTTTTGACCGTTAAACATGGGAGACAACTACCCAATACTGAATAATACAATCTATTAATTAAATTCAATACCAGAAAATCATACTATGGTATCAAGAAATGGAATGGAATTAGTGTGGTTCAATCGGAGATCTACCACAGGCATACCTTCTTCTATTGTGAAGAAATTATTTGTATATGGATTGCCGGTTTACTTTCATGTCTTTTTATTCTTCGACAGTAGCAATGCATCTGCGATTAACTTTATATTGAAAACTCCTATTCTATAAGAAGTAGCAACAGATGTCCATGGGCGGCAGTAGCTCTATACCATCAGATGGTCTGCATGCTCGTTTCCTACTTTAATCTTATAAAAAAACAAAGTATGAGGTGATGAATAAAGAAAGCGTTATTATTAATTCATGTATTACTTTATATATAGAGATAGTTCGTTTATACAAAGAGACATTCACAGAGCACGTGGCGAAGTTATGCGACTACCCACTTTGAATCAGGGACAAGGTAGTAAAGAAAATGATTCGAATTGTTTGTTACGGTGCCAATGAGGCAAAGTATTTATGAGTATGCAGAATTGTTATTTTGAATTTGTACAGGGCCATCTATTATCATTTTAAGAAAACATATTTTGTAAGAAAAATGAGGAGAGGTCAACCATTGGATGACCTATAGAGAATTTAAAATAAAGTTTTCAATGTTAGTTAAGCCAGAAAAATTTGAACTACAACGTTAATGATTGATTTAGAGGTGTACCAGTGAATGACGTATGAAGATTTTTTCAATATTAGGTAAACAAGAGAAATTAGAAGAACCGCATAATACTTTATCGTGAACGCTGCGTCCGATTATATAGCGGTAGTTTTCATTTTAGAAGATTAACAATGGATAAAGTTTTAAGAAACAATTAATATAATACAGTATTAGTAATACTCAATTTTAACAATATTTTGAAGTAAAACGGTTTATAAACTATTTGAATAGTTTAATAACAAAGTAAATAATATATTGAGGAAAGGCAGGTTTTTCACCATGTTTATTTATATGTTTAGTCTCGTAATAAGCTTGCATAATAACATTATTCTACGCAATTGAAAAACGTGCATCTAATCATGTAATAAGAAAAACTAATATTATTATGCGACATGTTTACAATATAAGATCTAAGCCTTACCCTCGAGCGTCGCATCTGGTCGCCGGGGATCGTCAGGAAGTTCCCGCTCATTTTTGCACTCACAACAGAAACAAATTTGCATAAACGTGCGTACAACACGATGGTCAGTCTTGGAATGATGTATCAACTTATGAATGGGTGACGTTTTTAAATAGCCGCTCTCCCCGCCTTCCGCTGTGACGTCACGTAACGTAGCATGTGTAGGAGTGTCTACGTTCCAACGCTTTTGTTACTCAAATAGACCGTATAATCAGCTGGGAATTTTAAGAAAAGTGACGTGAATCAGTTGTTGCGTTGTTCGCATATTTGCGAGTAGCAAGAGGTCTGGATACTGTAAACACCTCCAGTGATATTGCTTTGAGTTCAATTTTATTGGTTTGTGTTTCTTTCCGATTGTTTCAAGTATTTTTAACTCTGTGAAAACTGCGTCTAACAACTCTTGTTTCCAATGCAAAATTATTCGAAGCATTTTGGCACAACATTTACATTTTTCGTCCAGTTTAAAGTTTTATAAATTTGTGTGCAACTTTATAAAAAATCGTTGTATAGAAAGATACACCAAGATTTCTTATTTCGTAATCATTATCTGCATCTTTCATTTGTAAATAAAAGTACGTAAGAACGTGGAATATTTAAATGAAATCACAATGAAACGAAACAAGATATATTTGAAATACGGATATTTATTTATTTTTTCATAAAAATTCTAAATTCAATAATGTGTTTAAACATGTAACATTTACATATATGCATTTATACAAAGATATATGCAATGTTTAGTGATATTAATACTAGAATTGGAGCGTAACAGACTTACAATGATGCCGATGTATGTGACGATCACATTTTACACTTAAAAATAATATTTACCAAGTATTGTCAAATGGTAAAGGTTTATTAATGTATGTGTTGATGCTATCTATGTAATATATTGATGATAAGAGTGAACACTGTGCGCTTTTCTTTAAACTAGCTCGAATCGCAATATCTTCATAAACTAGTACACAAAACGAACACAATAAAAACATTACAGTAAGGATTTAATTTCCAAATAAATCAATACAAAAAGTAATACTGACAAACATTGGTTTATGTAGATATCACACGATCTCTCTTTGCCACCAATTGTCAATGAGATGGACCTACATAATATTGTAAAATATATACAAATGAATGACCCATAATGAATTCATTATCGTCAATGGAACACGACTTTTGGTAACGTAAAATATTTTTAAAACTCTTTTCGGATGAATTCGAGGTCATCAGTCAAAGCGACAAACGGATGCGGTTATAGAAGACATTAATATTGTTATTGTTAATTTTCAATTAAGAATAAGTTTTCAAGATTACAAAACAGTTTTTCCAAATTTATCGCTAAGACTAAAGACTATAATAGAATCCTTGGAGGACAATCAAAAAGGCGGGATATACAATATCTAACTGACAGCAACTATTCACTCATTAAGGTAAAATTTTACTAAAACAAATCCACTTAAACACTATTCAGTATAATAACGCACAAAGTAATACAGATATTTATTACTTTTAACGGCTATTCATACTAATGTAATGTTACTTTTGAAGTTATACTCCTTTTGATACTTTTTGAAATTTATATAAGTGAATGTTTAAAAAAGAGCCGTTAAATATCTAAGAGAAACAGAGAGAAAGAAGTATAACTTCTAATAGTCAAGTAGTTAACACACTTGTTGCATTGTGCATTAGTATATTGAAAGGACTACAGAACAAAACAAAATCAAATGTATCTATAATGATAGTTACACAGATTCAGTCGACGCGGAAATACAAAAAATATTAATAAAAAAAGTTTTTCCATTATTTAAGAAGACGAGTAAATATTTTAAATATATTACTGAGATTTGGACTAGACAAACCACATTCTCTATCTACAGATATGTAATCCATGATAAACGCTAAGAATATAGAAAATCTAACTCTCGTGTCAGGTGATGTGCTTTACACATATATATTTTCAATGTCATACAGACTTATTTTCCTGTATCCCTTTTGATAAATTGTATTAGAAGTACTTATATCAAAATATTAAAAAATGAAAGAAGATAGAAATAATTGTATAAAGGAAAATGTAAATAAGTACAATGTATGAGTTTCTGAATACAATTACTTATCAATTTGAAATGTTTATTTGAGTTAATATATTTGTCAAGAATTAATTCGTATGGGTTTTTAAAGTAAGTCTGTTCGTTCTTCTAAATCGAAGCGACAAAGTATAGAATGCGTGACAAAAAGCTTTTCCAAATATTTATTCGTATACATGACGAGGTATTTCTATCTGATTGTTTTTCTCAAACCAAGTCTTAAAATTGAAAGTTTTTACTAACACTAATCTAAATCAAACAATATTTCTCAAAAATAAATGAAAGTCATGAATGATTCTGAAAATATATACATGTTAAATTATACAAACATTAGATTTGGACTGTGATTTTGGATCCATATTTATCTTAGCAAATCATCGAATCGTCATTCATATAGTTTTAGATAAAGTTTGAGCACTGAACATTACACCTACATGTCAATCAATTTTACAAATTTCAATAGGATATAGAGATTAATATGAATTTAACGAGTATACAACAAACTAAGTATCAGTGTCTAATGGACCTGAAACGAATCGAAGCCAGTTAACAGTTAACACCGATGAACTTTCAATAGTTAAAACAATCACATAAATATTCACGACAGTTATGATTTATCATTTTATAACAATATCACAATTTTCAATAATATACAAAAAGACGTAGGAGATTTAGATAACATGTTTAAACAGGTCAAGCGTATTAAAAGTAAGAACAAAGTGATATATTATGTACTTTAAATAACGCTTTCATTTGATATTTACAAGTTTTTAAAATACTAAAACAAAGATCACATGGGACGACGCTTCACTCAAAACGGGACCAAAGGAGATTTAAAAAAGATGACGAAAGTTTTAGAACAAATAATACTACCTATATTATTTTCTTTTAAGAACACTCATCTCCTAAACGATCATACTTTACGTACTTCGAGCAAAATTCTATACAACACGCATATACCGAAACGAAAAGAAGAACGGCTTCGCTTCATACTTCAACACCCATTACATTAATACTCATACATGTTTCTCGACAGAAGCATATTATGTATCCCAACAAACGAAGGAAATAATTTACATAAGGCCATATATTATTTACTGTACACGTATAACGAGTAGATGATTAATTAGATAAATAATGTTGATTTAATATTAGGGGTTAAGGATTAGGTAATGCATCCGTATTTACGACAGTTTGGTCCATATAAATATTAATACGTTGATCGTGTGATCTCGAGTCCACAGATGTAGGTATCCAGCAAATTGTCTTTAGGATACCGCCTATGAAACTTTTTTCAACGTAACGCTCAAAATTTCAAAAGAAACGCGTAATAACGTGAGAGGTCCTACAAAGTTTATGCTTCCTATAGCTTTGGTTGTAAGTTTCATAGTAGTAGCTTTAAGACTATTGCATCAAACAGCGAAGCTTTATTTTAAAAATGGATATGAATTTGCTGAATCCCTTAACATCGGCGGACTTGCAGCGCCCGCGGCCGCCTACGGTCAGTCTTTTTTGCTAAAGTTTACGAATTTGTGCAAAATATTCTACTAGTCGCGTAACTTAATACCGTAAATTTATTTACAAAACCGTTTCTCGTCGTCGAGACGATTAAAAAATGAAACGAACGAGCACTGACCGGTAACCGCCGGAGCGCCGATTGTCATTTTTGTTCTCTCCGTTACATTAGCATCTCCGTCATAGACATTGTAGTGTATCGTTTACTCGCCTGGACAGTTTATTAATCACCTTTCAACAACAAATTGTTTCTTTACTTTACTAAGATTTATGATATCACAACCGGTACCTATCCAGTCGTAATCCTCGAGTTGGAAGATTTGATCCGTTTGGATGGCTATATTCTGAAGGACATCACATGTTCGATTCTTACAAGCTTCACGAAGGCGCCTGACTCGTTGCTCCGGCGGGTGCTTCCGACCTCATTTCTGACTTTAGTTTCACGAACTCCCTCGCCACTTCGTCGCTATGCCTCTGAGACAGGATCCTAAGTATCGTCCACCCGGTTTCATCCATCTTAACTCGCGTACCAAGTGGTAGCCAACACGCACAGGAGCCCTGTAATGAAAATTATGTTATTGATTCCAGTTCCCTGTTATTTACGTTATTTAAGAAATATTAATTTAGATTATTACACAAAAATATTTACACGCTAATTTGGTTATTAACCGTCGCAAGTATAGGTAATACTTAAATGACTTAATTTAATTTTATATTAAAAACGTATAATAATCAAGTGTTGATCTTGTAGATATTTTATTGTGTTCTGTAGATACTTGAGTTGATGATTGGTGGCTTCATCGACAAATTTAATGAGCTTGGCTCTGCTCCTGAAACTGAAGCGTTAAAATAATACCTGGACCTGTTCAGCGATGTCGCAGAGGCGCATCACTGCCACTCCAACCAATCTGTCTTCCCGAGCGAAGCAGTAGTCCCGTACGCAAACGTGGAGCTCGAATAATTCCAGCTGTTCTGTCGCGCTCACCATACTGTGAATATGATATAGTTTAATATTTGTCTAATTTCACAGTGATTAACATATTTCGATTTCCAATAAACACTTTATGTTCGTCAGTGAACATTACTACTAAAATAGGTTAGAAAATTAAAACAAGTACTTCACTAGGACGATATGTAATGAACAAAATAAATTATGTGTATGTGTAATTATACTTACTATCGGTACTTACTTAGTAAAGATAGTAAGTATTAACTCATAAGAAGATATATATATATTGTAAAAGATTTTGTTCCATTTAATAATCTATAAACATAAAGTGATGAGCTCCAACGGAGGCAACATGACAATATATGATACAATTTTATTTTTACAAACATCTTTACCAAAATTTAAATGGATTTTTACGGCATCAACAAAATTTTGCAGAAATCCCACACAAAAAATTTAGCACCAAATTGTACAAATAACCTGTTAATAAAAAACTGAACTTACAAATGGAACGTCTCATTGAACTTAGGGCTCCAGTTGTTGCTCTTGGACTTGGTCGCAAACTTGCGCTTCTTGTCCGCGAGGTGCGGCCCGATGAGGTTCACTTCGATGAACGGACGGAACATGCCGCTTGCGATCACCCACTTCAGGTCGTTCGCCGCGACCACTGGAATACGATATCATTTTGAGATAACATGTGTACGATATATGGTGCTTTTTATACTAGGCAATAATCTTAATCCTCGAGAGAAGCAACGTAGATACGTTGAATGACTATATTTTTTTTCCAAGTTTGCGAAAGTAGTTTTAGACCTCCCTGAGCTTTAGTTCATCTAAGCTGTGAAAAAATTCATACATTGTTCGTTTATATTAAATTTGTAATTTCAGTGTAAGAATATTTTCTTCGATTCCACAAAATTGTATCAAGTCAAACTAAACGGAAAAAATCGCAGCAAAGTGTTTTTTTTTTTCAAATTATTATTTTAGTCAATATTCATTTTAGAGAAGTACAAAAACAATAATTTCAATAAAATATGTTATGGCACTCTTGCCTGACCCCTTAAATGGTTACAAAAACGATAGACCGATCGTGTGACAAATCATAAACACACGTGACATCATATTTGATTGCTTGTATTGATTCTTTCAATAGGCGGGCCTTTTGAGGGTGGAAAATTGTTAAGTACAATTGTGTGAATTACCTTTAACAGTGATCTTATGTTCGCCAGTCCCGGGATGGGTGAAAAGGTCGACTTGCAATGATACTTCGCCCACACTGCCCTCCTCAGCCACGGCTACATCTGCAATATGATTCTACTGAACTTCATTTTGTATATGCACACTTTATCTTTGTTTATGTAGTTCGCCTCCGTTCCTTCACCAATTTCAATATCTTAATTAAAAGACTTACATTTTTTAATAAAAATAATAATTTATTAATGGACATAAAAAATTAATCTTTCGTTTAATTTATTTTTACATAGCATGACTTCTACAATTAAAGGTTTAAGCATTGTTAAAAAAATGGAGAACTGAAAATTCATTGCGTCTTTCCGTTCTAGATCTGACCCAGCTAGTAGGCACGTATACATGATTTCGGCATCCACAATATAAAAAAAAAAACGATAAACTTACAAAACGGTATGTAAAAAATTTGTATAATTGTAAAATAGTAATTAAATTAAAAACATTACCCTGATTTTGCTGACTCGTAACAAACGTCCGTATCAACGTATCCGTTGTCTGCGTGTACAAGCTTAGGGCATATCTCAGGGATTGTAACTCGGGACTCTTCTCTATATACGTCTTCTTAAGACCACTGCCGCCTGCGTGGAAGTACTGTTTTATGGTGTCCAACGACGCATCTAGTACTGCGCACTGCTTCGGTGTTAAGCTCTTTTCCGCTGATAGATGCTGTGAATACATGTGAAGATTTTATTATCGTGCAGTTAAAGTAAAATATCCTTCGTTTATTAATGCGCAATTTGTTATATGCTACATTTTTCATTAAATACGTTGTTCTGTTATTTAATTAAAATCTGATTTTCTTTCGAATTACTTTTGTCATAACGGTCGTCTATTGTTCATCTTTTATACAAATTAATTAACATTTTTGTTTGTTTTGAGATTTATTTCCAGATCCATAAAATCGTTACTATTTATCAAACCATTGTCATGCATTGGTAGTGGGTGGAAGTTACTCAAAACTAAAATTATATTTAATCAAGTTCATTGCCCAACTATAATTTAAACCTTGGAAATCAGTTACGTATACCCATGAATATCCATAAATACCCATAAAACTGCGGGAGATCTAAATATAAATACGTCTCAAGTCACTCACCTCTTTGGAGATGTCCATGACACCGGAGAGCGCGTGTTTCACGTCTTGCTTGCCCACCGTGCTCTTGAACAGTTGGGTCATGTCCTCGATCTTTGCATTCGCGGCCAAGTTCTTTGCGTTGTTCGTCAGATTCTTCAGCATCATCTGGTGGGTAAATGGTTAATTATATGATGTTCGTCAAAAGCTGTTTCTAGAACAATGAGTTGTCGCTAATTATAATTTTGTCGAGACTTTCAAGTCCGTGACCCATTTGTAAGAAATTTCTGTTAAACGAAATGTCCGTGCTATAAATGTTTAGCTATGTTATTTATGTCATTATATTTATATGTATTTAAAATAAAATATTATGCCTAGAGATTTACCCCTCCTTTTGGCGTCAAGTGTACACGAGTCTTTCTCAAAGATAAAATGTATTTTTTTCTTTATTTCATTGAAATAATTTACAAAAAGCATAATGCCTTTATGTTAAATTTAGACTTGAGAATGTATTCTAAATCGAATGGAATCGAATCAAAATGAACAAAGGAAATATTTTGCATTTTTAATAAAAAAAAACTCAAAAGATTCTACAAATAGTTACAGACTTTACAGATGCCAGACCAATGACGTCAATATACATCTGTTGAATATAATTATCAGCAATTGTGCAAATACTGATATCAGCGAATGAAGTAAAAATCTTAATGGATAAATCATGTTAAGTGCACCATAATTATATTTATATTTTCTTTCCTTCAATTTAATCAATGAATGGAAAAGCAGTTATTAGACATACATCAAGTGTGCTATAAAATTATAATCGAACCATTTATCCCATTCTTAGGCTAACCTATCAGGAACCCCTATCTTTTTTGGCTGGCATGAGATATAAAATATGTAGGTTCATAAAAGTAAAAAATAAATTATCTTTGATACTGAATACTTATATATGTAGATTGGGGTTGAATAATATTACCTATGTAAAATTATATTGAATAAAAAAATCTAAACCACTTAAGGACAAAGCTGCACGCAAGTGTCATTAATCATTAGCCCTTCACTCCACAAGTGGACATGCGAGTCCATTTAGTAGGGGATCTTATCTACAGCATCTGCCGTCGTCTTAGCGTACCTACTACAAAAATACACTTTCTACACTCATAGCCTCATACTAGGATTTTTCTCCTGTGTCATGGGTACCATGGACACACAAAGACGAGTACACATATACCCAAACCTAGAACAGAATCTAAACTCATAATTCAGATGTCTGGTCTGGTCGAGAATCGAACCCGGAACCTACGTGTCAGACTGGTATGGTGACCACTTCGCCACGCGAGTTGTCAAGACCAAAAAAGGGTATTTTGCAAAAAGTCGATTACCCATCTTTTCTTCTTAGTTCCTTAGTCATATTATATAATATTCATATAAATAAAGACTTCTGAAAATATGAAAATAGCGTTAACAAACGTAAATATTAATATGAAAAATCTGAAATTTAGTACCGTCTTATCTGTCATCGGAGGAAGTACAACAGTCTTTTCGAGGATTTTCATGACGATCTTCCACAACTCCTTCAGCAGTCGTTTAAGCACAGTCTTCTCGCAGGTCTCTGCGTACATTGTTAGCGAACCATCCTGTGCATGAAACCTTTTGATTAGGATTTTTAATTAAAGCATTTTCAATTATAAGCATATAATAGCTGGAAGATATTTTACACACATTTATTTTATATGTGCTACTACAGGCGTTCGGTATCTTATACTATATAGTTAAAAGTATCCAGACTATTTTTGCGGAAATCTATGCTATAAAATCATGATGAAAGCTACTTTGCAAAAATTTGAAGGTGGTAGAACTCTTTGTGGTTCGACTCCGGAAGCACCACCGCCACATCTATTTCTACCTCATAACAGCAGTGTTATGCGCTGCTGTGTTCTGGTCTGAAGGGTGTGGTAAGGGAGACATACTTTTCCGAGGCACTCCATCTTAGTCCTCAGGGGTAGCAACGCATCTGTGGCTAACCTTAGGTGAGACTTTGATCTTACCATTATGATTGATTACAGATATCCACGGGCGGCAGTAGCCATTTACGATGGTAAATGGCTACTGCCGCCTGATGGGTGGGTTGCATGCTCGTTTGCTACTTCCATACACATATAAAATGTATATAATATATAAAAATTGCAAGGTCGTAGTACAAGTATAGTTAAACCGAGGAGGTACCACAGCCACTGTTTATAGCTTGAAGCAGTTCTTGCGTTTTGATGCAAGTATATGATTACCGACGCACTTTCAGATGCGTTACCACTTCTGAGGATTAAGATAGCCGGCATTCACAAATTTCTATGGAAACCCAAGAATTTATTCAATTGAACGGGTGCGGCGATGCTACGCCCTGGTTCTACTACCCATAAACTATACGGATTTATTATACTCTACGAATCCGTTACGATCTACACAGAGGCTTGTCACTCTGTTAGCCCATCCTCAACGTACCAGTATGTCCATGAGCGGGCGCAGCACTTCGTCGGCCTCGTGGTGCGCGGGCGGCTGCGGCGCGCCCGGCGCCACCGGTGCACTGCCCACCTTTTGCAGCAGCTCGCCCAGCTCCTTCACGCTGGCCGTGATGCGCATCTCCAGGCTGGGTGGAACGTGATTCGGGATGACGTACGTTTTTTTAAATACCATTGCATGTTTCAGGTGGGATTATGTTACTTTTTAACCGACTTAAAAAAAGGAGGAGGATCTCAATTTGACTGTATTTTCTATTATTTTATTTCCCGTATTTTCTTTTTCTTTTAACTCCACAAAATTCTTATTGGTGACGGAAACCGAGGATCGTTAATGATTTTTTATGATTATGTACGTTTTTAATGAATATTTATTGGTAATTAGAGTTTGTTGTACCTGGTGGATACTTCAATCCGTAAATATAAGATTCGATGTATATATTGATTAAAAACTTAAAAATAATAGAACTGCAACCTGCAGCAAAATTTTGTTTTCTTGTGTTTTGCTACCTTATAGAACTATTTTATTTGTAAAATTTTGTTTGTATTTTACTAACACTTAGAACCATTGTGCTTGTAAGTCTTACAAGGTCTTCGCAATATTGTATTCCTACTAACAGTAGTCGAAATATCGTAGATAATTATCACATTCAAATTATTTTTTTGCTCTATTGAATACTTGCTATATTCACACATCGTTTAAAAGAAATAAGAAAGAAAGGTCCCGATCGACTATTAACATGTATGTACTTACTTAATTTTTATTGATAATAATTGAAACAAAACAATATCACACATGATGCTATACAAAATACTAACCTATTCGCAAACATTGACGCAAGTTCATCCAGGGTGTTATTCAATCTCTGTTGCAGATCGTTCAAAATGTTCGCTGCGTCTTGTTCCAACTTGGTACCGCCCATTGCCTCAAACATCTTCTCCAATTGCACTCTTAGTTGTTGAATGTTATTCATTAGGATACACGCCTGTACACAATATTTAAAAAATGTAATAAATACTTTTTTCATTTATGTTAAGTGATCTCTGCTACTACTAACTGAATGTGACTAAATTTGAAAAAGATTGAAGTCTCTACGTGAATTGAATAAAAATACATTGCTCGCCTGAGAGGAGACTAATAAAGCTTTTTAAATATGTTTATGTCTATTTGCTAATTGGCACACTAAATATGTAATTCAAAAACAACAATCAACTCACCACTCTCTCCTCCTTTAAATGTTCAGGGAACTCTTTCTTCACGATCTCAGCGTACGCGACCAGCACCTTCACTATTGTCTTTGCGAATCTCTTCATGTACCTCTTCAGGATCTCGGGGTCTGGACACTCCAGCTTGGATACCACGTCGAAACATTGTGTCAGTTGCGTGAACACATCCACCACGGAGTTACTGAATAATGCGTGCTCGCTCGACTTTTGGAACTGTGGAGACGAGTATGAGGATTAGTGTTTTTGATGTGCTGAATAAAGGTAACGGGCAAGCAATCTGATGGAAAAAGGATAATTACCTCTTCTCATCAGACTGCTGCGGTTCAGTATATGTAAGTTGTATGTATTTTAATTTTAAATCTCACAGTATCAAGTATGATACTGTGAGTTAACATCAGGGAAGGCAGTAGCCTTCCCTGATGTTAACTTATTACTACCACCCGTACTTATGATCAGTCACAATAATTGATTAGAAATACGGCAGAATCTCATCTCAGAAATATTTAATCTGTGGTCGACACCGATCCCATGCCTGTTTTATGTACTAAAGACACATAGCACTATCGTATTTGATATATGAAAGGAACAATCGGCTTAAAGTTAACCATTAGTCTAAACAAAAATAAATTTACAGCACAGTACTGACCCCATCCTTTTTATCTCTATTGAAGGCGCCGTTAAGGTACTCCAAGGACACATCATCGTTCTCGTTGAGCCACTGCATCACGAAGGGCTCGAACCACGCCGGGTACTCCGGGACGGCGCCGCAGTAAGGTGGTACGTCTTTCACGTAATTCGTATGTAGCCATTTAACCTGGATAAAATAAAAGCCATCCTTATCATTTAAAAAAAAGTTGACCTGTGTATAGGATTGTTGTCAAGCGTCCTTCTATAGATTTATAAGGACGCTTGACGCTATCTACACTCATAGCCTCAAATTAGGAATTTTCTTGTGTCGTGGGTGCCATAGATATTCAAAGACAAACACCCATACCCAGATTAGAAATCTAAATTCATCATGCAGATCCGTCAGACCAGGGATCGAACCCGGAACGCATTGCGTGTTGTATGGGAAGCGGTATGGTTACCGTCAAACGGATTTAGTATGTAATAAGAATGTTCAAGTAAATAAAAAAAAATAGTTTAGTGCATGTAGCGCTAGAAAATTGGCATTTTTTATTTACTAGAATTACTTTACGTATAAGTTAGTAAGTCCTGTGTGTTTTTTTTCAATATAGAAGTATAAAGCATAGTATATTTCAATCACAAGAAATGTAACAAGGAATTCTGCCTCCTTACTTTAAAGTGTAAATTCATATAAGCGGAAGACTTGCAGAGCCGGTGCTGTTCGTGTTCTTCTAAAGCATATTTCATATCCACTGCGAAAAACGTCCACATCATGTCGGCAGATAACTGAAAATTAAGATTTAATCATAGACTGAGGTAGGTTTGATTCCTGCTTGGGAATCTCCAGGTTTTCATAAAATGTAGTTAATGTCTGGGAATAAATTTTATTAAAATATTATTATTAAGTAAAATAAACAATTAATATGATAAGATAAAAATCGCCTTTAAACTGATCACAGCGGCAATATGATCAGATCAAGTATGATTGATATTTATGAACCTAAGGTAAAAACAATAAAGTTTGCAATTAAACAATCCCAGAATAATACAGTAATACATACTTTATATAAAATAAATTCATGACTTTGGCTTTTCTTAAGATATCCTTTATGAAATAGTAGCGATTTACCAAATAATTGTAAATACCTGTCCAATATTAAGTTCCTGTGGGAACTGGTTGAGTACAGGAGAGTAGCTGTTCCTGTCCTCTTCTATCACAGATACTATAAGGGCTATTAGCTTATGCCAGAAGTCCACCGAATCCAGCTGTGGTCCATGATCGGAAGGGTCCCGCTTTGCCTCATTAGGATCCACCTGAAATCAAATACTTGGATTACTTATTGCGTTCAATGCATTTTTCACGTATATTACTGCAAACTTTTTATAAGTAACTTTCCAAAAGAAAGGGGTTAATAATGCTTTCCTTAAATAGTTTTATACGGGTATCTTTTCGCAAAGGGTTGGGATTTCGAACATACTCCTTCAGGCTGGGCAAATGCGGACTGGTGAAGGAAGGTCAGGTTAGGCGCTATTTATTTATTTGTCAAGATGTAGGTACAAACAAGGTGGTTCATATGATACAGAAATTCCACCATATCTAGTCATGTTATGACATGCAAATATTATCATATTAATAATTAATTAATTGTACGAAAGAGATATTGTCAACAGATTACAAAATTAAAACGTAATAAATTAATGATAAATTTGATAGATACACTTTCATTAAAATTGGATTGGATTATCATGTCAGATGATTATTCGTGTCCGATGTTTTGGTACCGCTCATACAGCCTTCGACTGGGTTTTATATCTACCAATTTCAAATATACATTACACTTTTAAAAGTGTGACAACTGTGTATCTAATGTTTTTTTCTGTTGTTATATTTTGTACAATCCATAAACTTAGAAATTACCGTGTAATTTTTCAGTTTCTTGTATTATCGTACTTAAACAAAGTATACAATGGTAAACATTATAGCAAATTAATTATCGGTACAAAATATCTACGTTTGAAAAATAAATTGAATTTATCTCAAAAGCAACAAACAGTAATTGTATACACTGCTTCCAACCCATAAACCCTTAATAAAGTTTTATTTTTGTTTCGAATACTTCACCGATCCCAAAATGCCTATTTTAATAAAACGAAAATGACGCACAACTATCTGAGAGTTTCAGAATTTATCAAAGTTTGGAAGTTTTTATTACTGAGTCTTCAACATTTATCATTTTAGGCATCAGAATAAAGGTTATTGGAAAGTTTGTAAAATCAAGAACAACGAATGTCACTTTGGACGTAGACCGCAAACTTTTAGATTAAAGTCTTAAAAATATACCAACGTAAAATATGGCTGTAATCTTCATAGACTTTTATCTTGGACTATTTAACACTGATAGTTATATGGAATATCCATATTATAAAACTAAATTAGATTGTGATGGATTCTATTAATTTTATTTCATTAAGGTGCCCAACAGTAAGTTATAGTGTAATGATTGGAATTCGGCCTCTCAATCGGGGGCCCGAGGTTCAAATCCTAGGTACGGGTACAGATTTTTCTAAAATAATTGAGAAGAATTATCACTGCTTTACGGTGAAGGAAAACATCGTGAGGAACCAACAGACTTAGGAGTTCTTAATAAAAAATATCAAAGGTGTGTAAAGTATACCAATTCACCCTTGGCCAGCGCCATGGTCTAAAACGCTCTCATTTTGACCCGAGGGACGACCCGTGCTAAACAGTGTGGCAATCAAGGCTTGACGTAAAAAGGTATCCAACACCTCACTTATTCGTCTTCATATAAGAAAAAGACAGGAGGCTTCCAGTTTGAACTTCAAGGAAATATTTCAAGCCTATTAGAAATTAATTATAGATTTCTATAAGCTGCTTAACCACTTATTGTCAGATGGAAATGGCACATAGACACTTTCATATGAGGTGAACATCTTGGTCATTCGAAGTAGCAATGCATAATGCATACACTTTAGATAGACCCCTAATTTATATGAAGTTGTTTATACTTATGGGCCGTGAACACTTACCATTCGATGGACTGTTTGCTGTTGCTGATGTTGCTCGTTTGCTAGTTCAATTTTTATATAAAATAATGATAGATTGCTATATGCATTTTATAAAAAAATAATTACCTGGAATTCCCTGTTATACAGCTCATAACAATTCTCGAACAGAAACTGATACGTAGATCTAAGGCATGCTTTTACACAATCTTTGACCACAGTACTGGCGCGCGGTGGACTGCTTAATTCTTGAACCTGGAAAAAGTCATTAATCAGATGAGTTATCTCCTCTTGTTATTACTGACGAAAAAGTACAAAGGAAACATGTAAAGAAATAATTAAAATCTTGTGTAAAAATAATATTTGCAGTTATAAGCGTTACTTGATCTGGCTATTCCTCATTTCTATTGTAATTTAATTAATGCAAAAATAAAAATTATAAATTTTACGTACTTAATTATGAGAAGACTATAATTATGCCTTTGGATATTAAACTCAGAACGATATAGTCAAAGATAAGTTTAAACTGAAGATTTATAGTTAAGATATTGGAATTATACTACAATATTGAAGAAAGATAAAGAAAACTCGAAAGCAATAAGTTAAGAAATAGTAACACATACTTTCATCCTAAAGAAGGTGATGCTGGTGAGAAGATCCACGGTAGACTTGAGATCCATGAGCTTCTCAGCGCTGGATGCTGGGAAGTTGTTCCTGTACATCGACAGGTCGATCCTGAGCGAGTTGTGCAGTTGATCCAGGAGTTTAACGAACTTTTCTTTCTGTAGGAAAAATACGAAAATTTTTGAAATATATGATATCAAATTGAAACTTTTATTAATTCTAGTACGGTGACTCTATGGTTTCTCCTGTTATGCTTTCTGCCGGAGGAGTTTTTACTATATATGATCACACCTTTATGTTTAACGATAACACATTACTACTACATCGACCACCTGATGGAGAGTACATCACCTACTTCTCCAAAGTGGTATACAATAATAGAATTAAACCATCCATCATCCTTTAGAAATCCAAATCCAATTAATTCTAAATTAATAACTACACAGACAAACGCCAATATTCATATTCAAGATAAAATCCCTTAGTAACCTGCTACGATATCTACAGGATGAGAGGGAGGGACCGTTCTGGACTGAGTCTTCACAGATGCAATGTAGTAAAATAATTCTTCAGTCACCTCTTCATACGACCTCGTTATACCAGAATGTATTTAAAACAAACATGTAACTTAATATTCCTCAAATCAGTGTGTTTACGAGTATGCAAAATAGAGATAACTTTCTAATATCATACGTGAGAACTTTGAAAGCTATTTTCAGATATGCAAATTACTTTCCCAACTGTTGCAGGTGTAAGTCTTTCGTGTACTACATACTAAACATCTAGCTAGCTATTAACTGGAATTATATTATAATCAGTTTGATAAGAAGTTAAAATTAGAAGTCGTTGAGAAACTTCGGTGTTGTTCAAATAGCTTTAACAATTGGTAATATAATTTCCTAATTTTTCTTTATGATAACTTATGGACTGTAATTTAAAAGAATTACTGTTAATATAATATTGGCTATGATGTTCTGTGTAGAGTTTTAAATAACCATTCGATTATCTCTTCAACCGTACGTAATGATTATAAATTGACTAACTAAGTTCACTTGTTCACTTATATTATCAGTACTTTCACAACTTGACAGACTATTATTACTACGTCGATGTAATTATGTATAACAATAAATCTTTTAATGCCCGCCATCTGGAATGATGCTTGATATTCTGGAGAGTACCACTGAAGTACTTTTAGGAGACAATACCCGAATGGAATTTGGAAAGAATAAATATTTGCGTGGTAGTACCAGGATGGTCTGACTTGCATGAAGAAGTTCTTTTCTTGGGAAGGATGTGTTTGCGAGCTGATTTTAAATCGATGCGATATTTTTTGTCCTCAAAATGAACTTCATGTTGGAACCATATTCTATGTGGAGTTGGTTAAAGGCGTTCAAGGGTGGTTTGACCACTTACCTTCAGGCGAACTTCATGCTCGTTTGCTACTTCCATATTATAAACAAGGTGACGTAGTGAGATTATAATACGTTATTACTACAAACTATCAAATATACATATTTTTAAGACGTAAAATATTACTGCAAAGTGGCTGAAAGTAAAACAGCAAACAAAATGTTTTTCTGTTCACAATTATCACTTTAGTAGCACGGCCGTAACGAGTACACGAAGTATATTCTTTATCCTCTAGGTGTTTGTAATCCTAATCGCCTTACGACCTAAGCCTGCCCTTGACCTAAAAACGAGGTGTACTTACTTCTCTCACTCCAATAACGTTAAAAATAAGTAATGTCAATTGACAATAATAATACTTCAAGTAGCCAAAACCTCATGTTTCAACAATTCCGAATCTACTTATGAAAGTATTTTTTAAAATTATATCCGCATAATAAATGTGAATTTGAAACACCTTAAACTAAGGGTTATAAGGGCAAACTTAATGCCTAATGGCATTCTTTGCCAATCAACCCTGTGTGATGGCGATATTTACTATTAATTATCACACAGGGTTAACTATTATTCATTGAATTTACTGTTACTTAAACTCGATTTTAACCAATTTATTTATTATAGAAGCAAGTTCTACAGTTACTTTATAATGGTTCACAATTACAATCGCAAAAATAAGGTTTACCCTAATTTGGATAATAAAATGCAAAAACCCTAAACGTTTTATCGCATTTCACGTAATTAGTCAGGCTATTTAAGAGAAATTATGTTTACTAAATCATAAAGGGTTTATTAAAAGTGGTAAAAATATTTTGGTTGGGTCATATTTATTTATAT
>MOOZ01000317.1:659587-670303 GCA_002930495.1 Cecropterus lyciades
GAGATGTCGTCCGCGGCTTTAGTTGGATAGGTGACCGATAATGAATTTAGTTTGCAAAATCACTGGAGTTATTTCTTCTTAAAGGTCTTATGGGCCGTTTGAAAAATCATTAACCTTCATCCATCCATCCATCAGCCTTTTGAGGTCCACTGCTGGACATAGGCCTCCCCTAATCGGCGCCACTCCAACCGATCCTGTGCCTTCTGAATCCAACGGTTCCCCGCTGTCTTCTTCAGGTCATCAGCCCACCTGGTCGGGGGGCGACCCGTGCTCCTTTTGCTTAAACGTGGTCGCCACTCGAGGACCTTTCTTCCCCATCGATCATCGGTCCTTAACCTTATCTTGGGTAAATCATTAACCTTATCTTCTTCCACATAACTACATTGAAACAGCGTTATGGATGCTTCAAACAAATGGTAAGGAACCTCTCATGTTCAGCAATAAGACAAAATAATTGAGTACATAGCTACTATACTTTGTCACTACACTGTCCTGTATAAAACACACGTTTTGTATATAAAAGTTTTTCTTACGTACTGTTTTTCGTGATCTATATTTTTATACACTTCATTTACGTAAGATCCCTTTACCGTTTCATCGAAAACCGATTTCGATTCGTTCACCGGCGAATAAACGCCGTCTTTGCATATTATGTTAAAGAGATCGAGTTCTGAAACTGACATCAACCTTCTCGACGTCGTCTCCATCGCAAATCATTTTTATGACAACATTTGAAGTTAGATAAATATGTTTGTAGCCTAAAAATGAGCTCCGAACTAAGAAACCCACTTAATGTTACTATACTTACCATTTATTGCATAATTTGTTACAATAATAACATTACATGTTTCATAAAACACTAAAGATAAGTTAAGTTTTTTTGTCGTTTAGTTTACTTTATTTTATATGACATTTGCAAAAAAAAAAAAGTGTAGATAACCTGTAGACATACGTGTAATTTGGCACTCCCGTCCATTAACAAATTTAATTCACCGGGGATGATTTGAGTTCTACTTTTTCTTAGGGTTTGAGTTCTACTTGAAGTCGACAATAGACACGTATCTAGTACGTAGCTATCCTTAGGGATAGAAATTGTCTTATTTGGAATACCTTATATGAGTCATGAAGCTACCAACAGATACAATGCTCTACCTCAGGTAATAATTGAAATTGATTGATTGATCTCGACTTGACTGTTGTTATAAACAAAAAAATAAGTATGGTGCTTCTGGAGTCCAATTAGAATGCATTCTACCAGATTTAAAAGTTGTTGTGACTCACTTTTATACAATTATACAGACACTATTGCTTTCTGTATAAAATTGAGCTTCAAACTTACGTCATAGCCTGATAGATAGCCTCGATTCCGTATCTCATTGCGAACTCATCGACGATTTCTTCAGGGTTCTCGTTGAAGTAGATCTTCCACGCATCGTCTCCTCTCGCAGCTGGCAACGTCACGGCACCTCCGTTTTCTTCGCAAAGGTAGTGGAACAGATTTTCGTGTAGACAGGTGTACTGTGGAAAGAAGTGTGGTTGAAATTATGGACGCTATAAAACCTAAGTAATAAAATACGTCTATTTAAAAGTTACGTGGATAAGATTTGGGATCTAGTAAAATTCAGTCCATTAAACATTATGTTCCTGGATTTAATTACGACTTCAGTTCAGTTACTGATTTACATTTAATGCTGAAAACCATATTTCATACCAGGAATGTTAAATCGTCCTGGTTATATAAGTAAATCTAGTTCTATAATCTGAAATCAGATATTGGCCTACTGGTCTCATTTCAGCATTGTCGCTCTAGTGATATTTGAATCTAGATAGCTGTTTACTGGTCTAGTTCAATGCTAATAAAAACATAACAAAGTCGTGCCTGTATTTTTTTGCTCCAATAAATATCGTAGAATACCATGCAATACTAAAATTTTATTAAGATATCATCGAAGTAATGTAGCGTCATCGAAGCATTTACCACAAGTTGACTCGATATTTGATGTATATTGTAAATAAAATTGAGTCTAACTTTCAAAGTCTTTTTTCAAATTTCTGATTTAAATTTCCACCCCCATAATAAAACCGAATCCGCACGGGAAATCATGTTTTGAACCGAAATAAATTGTATGTAACTTGCGAATCCCGTGAATGGTTTGCGAGTGACTCATGTAGAACATGGTGTTTTGTTGAAAGAAGTTGAAAGGCTGCGTTAGGTGGTAAATGTTTGAATAGAATATAGAAATAGAATTCTACGGGTTGCATTGTCCATACTGCGAAATTTATTTACGCCCTATTTATATAATAGCAAAATGGTACTAAATTATTTTACTAAGTATTGCAGACTCTAAACTACTAAAGTTAGAATAAAATTTAGAAAATAGGTTAATTCGCGTGAGAGTCAGTGAAAGATTTTTTTGATTTCCATCCCTCAAGATGATTAATTTTAGAATTTGCGTTTAATTTTGTGTATGAAGCCGCAAACAACACGTAAATTGCCTTAAACTGTTGGGACTTTTGTATTCTAGTATAGTAAATAATAACCTATCCATTAGATTAAAAAACCATAGAGTTATAAAATTATGTATGGATATTTTTTAAGTGTAATTTTTTTAGACAGGACTTGAGAGGGAAACCAAAAATAGGCGTTACACGTCACGGCGACATTCATTGCGTTAAAATAATAATATTCAATTATTCCGGAAGCACCACCGCCACACCTATTTCTGCCTAATAACAACAGTGTTATGCGCTGTTGTGTTCCAGTCTGAAGGTGGTGGTAAGAGAGACATACTTTTCCGAGGCATTCCATCTTAGTCCACAAGGGTAGCAACGCATGTTGTGGCTGTGGTCATCCTTAGGTGAGACTTTGATCTTACCTAGGGTTGATTACAGATGTCCATGGGAGGCAGTAGCCACTTACCATCAGGTCGGCTGCATGCTCGTTTGCTACTTCTATACTATAAAAAAAAATTGGAATGTTTTTTTTTTTATTTTAGCAATGGTTTTACTATTTGCACAGATACACTCTTTTTATAGTCAAACATACACATTATACTACATAATTAATTTGTATCAGATATTCAAACCAAACTACAAGAACTTTATTTGATACAACACGATTAACACTAGGCGGAAATGAATATCCTCCTACGGTGGGAGTTACGAATCCGACATTGATTAATATATGGCAGATGCTGCGTATACTCCATTAGGACCCATTTGGGTCACACAATTCAAACGCGAAGTACTGTGTGCTTGATATTTATTTAGTTCGAACGATTTTCGATCGGTTTCAACTGTGACCCTAATGACATTGTAATGGCACTTTCTTTATGACTTCTTTAGCTGTAAACAAAATGCTCATTTATAACTCGATAAGCCGTTTAGTGTATTGATCGTGGTTAATTTGGATTCGGTTCTCGTTCGAACAGAGAAAACGATATATTCAGCTATACATTTTCTTTACGAAATACAAATTTCTCGAACACAGCTCTATTTTGATGAAGTTTTGCATTTTAGTGTTATAAGAGAATAGTTATATGAACTACTAGCAGAACCCGCGACTTCGTTCGCGCAGACTATAATATAAACTATCAATCATTAGACTTTTGAGATCCACTGCGATACATAGGCTTTCAAATTGGCTGCTTCGCAGGCAGGTTAGATAACACTGTTGTTGCGTGTTGTAAATGTAGCAAATGTAGCTAATTCTAGCAACAAAATTAATTAAAAAACTTTAAATTTCAAGTGACGCGTACTCGTGTAATATTTCGAAATATATAAACATCAGGCATTCCACCGTTCTTAGCATATAAATTTGGAACTTAATTAACTCGCAATGAACCTGAAACAAGAATTTATTACCCCCGGCTTTGTTAAGATGACATGACGATGTAGTTATGTAGGCCTAATGTTAGTAACAACGTTAGCGCCGTTAGGATACACCCTTTATAATTAATCAGTACCTTCCTAAGTTACTGCGTATGTAATTTATAAACGAGGGTTGCAAGAGATAGGGCATTTGGTAGATTGTCTTAATTCTATAAGATGAGTATCTAAATGCTTTACTAGAAGTTGAAATGTGGTAATCGTAAATATTTCACATAACCCGCAAAAAATCTAAATTTAAAATATGATGTGATATATACATCAAGAAAAATCCAATCATATATATACGACTCAATAAGGTCATAAGGACGCTAAGAATACTGCCGCCCATGTACATCTGTAATCAACCATATAGAATGCCTCGGAAAAGAATCTCTTACCACATCCTTCAGACCAGAACACAGTAGGGCATAACACTGCTGTTATTAGACAGAATAAGTGTAGCGGTGGTGCTTCCGGAGTCGAACCACAAAGAGTTCTATCACCTTCAAATAATGAAAATTTCGCATCAAGTCTTTTATTCCCACCGCCCGATTTAATTTGTTTTACACTAGCTCATTATAATAAGTCGAATTTTAATTACGAATAGAATTATAGATACGAGTTTGTTAACTGTTTGTGTAACCTTTTTCGAATCGAAATACTCACTTTTAAATCAATATTACACTCTAACATAAGTCTAACGTTACGATGTGCATATTGATTTTATTTGACCAATCCCATTAAGATCTTATCATTGACCAGTCGATTGTATCCGGCAACAATTAATGTTATTCCTCTAATAACTACGTCTAAATGTACCTTTTTATAAGATTGAAGTAGCGAACGACCTCGCAGTACACTCAATGGTGGCCATTGCTACCCAGAGACACAAATGTAATAAACTTAACAATGGATTATTTGAAGTCAATCTCACGTAGCTTCTTTTAAAGTATAGAAGTAGCAAACGAGTATGCAGTCCACCTGATGGTAAATGGCTACTGCCGCCCATGGACATCTGGAATCAACCCTAGGAAAGATCAAAGTACCACTCTTGAGGACTAAGATGGAATGCCTTGGAAAAGTATGTCTCACTCACTACACTCTTAAGACCAGAACACAAGAGCGCATAACACTGCTGTTATTAGGCAGAAATAGGTGTGGCGGTGGTGCTTCCGGGGTCGAACCACAAAGAGCTCTATCTCATAGCTACTTTTGAGGGTTTAAATAATCGACTCTGGGGTGTAAAACCATATATTTAATTTCATTTCATTTCATTTAAAAAGACGAATTAATTATTAAACATTAAAGAGTTTATGACCTGGATTTTCACATAGTATATTTATTACCATGATAAACGTTACCAAAGCAGACGAAGCCATGGGAATAAGCTAGTGTACAATAAAAATATGCACAATGAAAATCCACAAGTTATATATATTATCGCTCTTACACTAGTAGCATTGTTAAAAATAATAAAACAAAAACCCGACTGCTTAAATCGATTTTGTGTTCATAATGATACATTTAATTTAACTCTTCATAGGAGTTTTCGTTAGAATAGTCAGGTAAAGGTATTATATTACAATATATATTATTACTAGATTTCATTTGATTAAATAGGGGAGAAAGGGGGNNNGGGGGTTCCCCTATCTCCCCTATTTGGATGCCCATGCCAGTTTCGAAACTGAGAATATTCTAATGATATATCATACGCCACAATCCGTCAACCCGTTTGGGCTGTAGCGTGGCAAAGAAATGGGAATACAAACAAACAAACATACATAGATTACATACATACATACGCACGAAAAACATTAGCCTCCTTCTGACGCAGTCGGGTAAAAATCGGTACCTCTTTCAGAATATTTTTTTGTTATGCGACAAAATATTTTTTTTTGTCTAGAATAATTATTCTACGAATATCTGCTCTTGACTTTACCTACAAACTACATATTTTGTAGGCTTAAATTTCATAATGATGCAAAAAAATTAAAGTGAAATTATATCTCTCCAAATTAATTACTCCACATTCCCGTTAATACCCCATAAAATGACTAAATACCCATTTAAAAATAACAATTCAAGCCTCTAGCTATTAATTCTATTTATATACGAAAAGGTGAATTTAAAGGTGATAAAACTTTCTTTGGTTTGACTCCAGAACCGACACTACACTATCTCTCCCACATAATGGCATTGCTGTATACTGGTCTGAAGGGTGTGGTAAGGAAGATATACTTATCTGAGGCGGTACAGTTTAATCCTCAGAGGTAGCAACAAATCTGCGGCTAACCACGATAAGTTTCTTTTCTTATCTGGGGTTAATTACAGATGTCCGTCAGCGAAGCGTTTGCTACTTCCATATTATAAAAAAATAGATCGTGAAAAATATTTATTACAATAATGTATTCAATAAATACCACAATAAAAATATTCAACTCGACAACAACAAAGTCCAATATCTACATCCATATAATCTTTAAGCCTATATTGAAAACGGATTTATTTTACACAGCCCGCATATTTATGCAATGCGATTAAATTTTCCAGTTGTTTCATGCAATTACACTGAATATATTAATCCGGACCGCACATAAAATAAATTGTGCAAAAATTTGCTATTGACCCGCTTACCGCATTATTAAGCGGTTACGATTTTGGTTTTATTATACCAGACTGGTTTAATTATATTTTAGTATGAGAATGGTTCGACCGGAGAGCCAACAACCATCACATGTAATCTAGCGCGTATGAATTCTTGCATTTTGGTGTCAGTTTGTGGTTGCCAGCTAATTTTCATATGAGGCAACAACCTTAGTCCTTAGGAATAGCAACGCCTCTGAGATTGACTTCAGATAAAACCCCTGTTCTATATGCAGTTGCAGACTGGTTACATCTGGGCGACAGTGACCACTTACCACGAACGGCATGCACGTTTGAGACTTTAAATCTATAAAGAAACGTGTTAATTAACATGTAACTTAAATATGTACTGACAGTGATTAATTTCATGTAAAACAAGTGCTGAGTGGTTAATTTCATGTAAAACGATGCGTTGCCACTCCTGAGAACTAAGAAGGTTTATGTACTCGTATATCTCTTTGTAGGGTTCCGTAGCTTAAGCTAAACCTATATGTGAGGGGTGGGATGTCCACGGATAAGTCTTTAAAAATGACATAAGGTTCCTAAAACCATTTTCGTCAAAATCAATTGTTTGAAACATAGACGCTTCCAAAGTGGGAAAATGAGTATCCCCCCTTTTACTTTTAAAATAAGAGAGTGAGAAATGTATATATAACATAAAATATATATTGTAGATTTCAATGGAAACTTTCAACGTAAATTTGTTTTAGCGAGATATCATTATTCGTTTTTAAGAAATAGTACATTTTCAATAAACGCAAATACAAATGTTTCATTAATACAAACGTCATGAAAAACCAAGTTATTTTATTTTCTGATAAAAAATATAGTAACGGGCAATTCGGGCAAGGGCTTTATGGGCAAGTCCGACTTAGCACTTGCCTACTTTTTGAGATATAGCTTTTTGAAAAACCGAATAACATAACTTTGTAATTTATACAAACACTATGAAAAACAAACTTATTTTGGTAGTTGGAAAACTATGTTTTATGTTTCAATAAATAAAAATAATAATATATTTTGTTTTGTCTGCTACTATTTAATGATAATGCTACGGAACCCTTCGCCTGCGAATCCGACTCGCTCTTTGCCGGATTTTTTGTAAATATACCGCAGATCTTAAATATCTACACAATAAAAATATTATATTTCTCCATCTCAAGTTGCTAACCGATGTAAGTTTGTGTCTTCCTACCCTTAAAATACCCCTAATGTCAATAACTTGAACCACGAATATTTCTAGTAAGTACGATAAAAACTTCAGAAATGTAAAATCATCACACCTTTATTATTACAAGTTTTAGCTAACATTTAGGTGTACAATCATAGAGTATATATTACTTCTATACAAAGGTTTTCGTCCATTAATGATTTTTCATTACATTCGATCTAGATTAACAACGACATTGCGGTGAACACGATGATAAAGCATAAATTTCCCTCGCAGCCATTTTGTTCTAGCGAGTGGCCTTTTGTTAAAAAATAATTGCAACATAGCGTTTTACGAACACGTCATTATCATAAAACAACAATATATTTTAACATAACGCATTAAATTTGTTACAATCGTTAAATATGACTTTTTTGTATACTCTTTCTCTCATATTTCTATATAATGATGTAGAAGTTTTCTTTTTGAAGTGAAGTAACAAACGAGCATCAGTCCATCTTATGTTAAATGGCAACTGCCACCCATGCATATCTATAAGCATCTTCATTTAGAACAGGGGTTCTATCTGAAAGCGATCACAGATGTGTTGCCACTCCCGAGCACTAAGATGGTCGTCTCATACATACATAAGTAAGCTGACAGACGGATTACACCCTATAACACATAACAGTCTTGTGACTGTTATGTGTTATAGGGTGTAACAGTCTTGTGACTGTTATGTGTTATTGGGTGTAGACTGTTATTTTATCGTTTATGAATACAAAATAATATTATGTATGTTACGGATGTAGCTTTACATCAACTGTTGAAATTCTAAGCATGAGTCACGAAAAAAAACTATTTTTAAACTGCCACAAATTCTAAAATATTTTATATAGACAAATATAATAATTTTCTCAATAAAATAAAAAGACAAAACTTAATGTAGAGCATTGAAGCTTTCAAGACCCAAGGCCTTATAACAGTGCTGTTTTAATAAGGAAATATATATATTTTCGTGGTTTGCCTGTAGTCAAACTACGGGAAGCCCAAATGGCTCCTAAATAAAACAAACTATTGTAAAATAATAATGAGGTTTATAAAGTTTAAATTGAAAAGGGGTTATGTTACAAAATAATAATAGAACTCAGCCAACTCAAAAGTAATTTACATAGTTGCCTGTGATGTTTGAACCACATAACTTTTTCATCTTGCTCTCAAACGGGTGCAATAAGGCATTGTTGACAACATTGACGCATTCAGCAACTTTGGTCCATTGTTCAAACTGTGAATAGCGATTGGTCGATGAATATTTTTGAGGGAAAACTAAAAAATCTGATATTGTAATGGCTATATCCTTTCTGATTACAAGATTTAATTAACTTCAAATTTGTATGTATGCTTACAAATCATACAAACAAGATTTGAATCAATTGATGTGGATCGATTAAGCTAAAATTTTGCTTATTTTAGGTTTGGATGAAAATCCAGATGAGAAAAGCGACTTCAATCTAAATCCTACATGAAAGGCGCCTAAGATGACGGACCAATCATTTTTACGCGCTCCATAATATAGTTATCAAATGAAAGGGTTTTATGAAAAAAACACGAAAATCTTTGCTATCCTGTTTTTAATTTCTTTTATCAACTGGGAGAGGTCTGCACTAGACTGCTCCAAACGAAATTGGAGTAGAGAGTGGCCAGCCTAAGTCAGTTTGTTAAACCACCCATGACAAACCTATAAAAAGTCTTAGCGATTGTAATCCGATTGTAACAACCGGGATTGACGACTCAAGGTGCCCTCCGAAGCCATAAACGTGCATGACGAGTTACTAGCGATCGCTTCTATAGGATATTCGATAGTCGAATAGTATAATTATCGAATTTTACACTAACTTCTTTGCATAGTAGGTACTATTCTTAAGTAATAACTGACATGAAATTTGTTTCGCACTAAAATTTATATCAGCAATGCTTATTGATGACTAGACATTAAATAACCAGCCTTCTGGAAAAGGTCTTCAATACAAAATTGTTTATAAGATACTAATTTTCCACGAAAACAACAAACAGCAATAATGAAAGTCTGCTCTAATTAGGGGACAGCAAATTAAATACCAAATTGGAATGAAGATTCATTAGGGTCGTCAGGCTCTTCACTTTTACAAATTGTTTTCTCAATGTAATAAACACATTTGTGGTTTTTGGGTTCAGTAGCCAAATGGCAATAATTGGAACCCTTACAGAATCGTCATATTTGTCTGTCTGTCCGTCTGTCCATATGTTATAGCCTCTTTATTCGGAAATCATTAAGACTACAGAGTTGAAACTTGGTAGGTAAGTGTGTTCTAGTAGGTAAGTGTATGTAAAACGCTGTCCGAATTATGTACAAAAATAAAAAAAATATATTAATATCAGGGGGGGCTCCCTACTCTTACCTACACTTGTGATATCTTCAAGGTCTTCAAAAATGACATTGAGGTTTCTAAAACCATTTTTCTCAAAGTGGATTGTTTGAGAGATAAGCGCTTTGAAGGCGGTAAAATGTGTGTTCCCTCCTCCTCTAACTTTTAAACTAAGAGAGTGAAAAATCTGGATAAACCATATGTTGTAGATGACAAGAAAAACTTTCAACGAAAATTAATTCGAACAAGATACGGTTGACAGTTTTTGAGATATAACACTTTTTCAAAAACCGAATAAAACGACTTTGTAATTCATACAAACACTATGAAAAACAAACGTATGTTGGTAGTTGGAAAACTGTTCAACTTTATTTAATGATAATGCTACTGAACCCTTCGCCTGTGAGTCCGATTCGCACTTGGCCGCATTTTATTAATATACCAAGACTTTGTTTAAGCTACCTATGACTCGAGGTTTTCTTCGGTATACAAATAAATTTAACAAAGAGACCTAACATGTAAAAAAATGTTTGTCTTTTTATTGATACTAGTTGCCCTTCGCGGCGGTCGAAATTCGACCGTAATTAAACCCAAATATATTTTTTTCTACTACAAACTTTTTATACGTATTTTCCTCTGTACATTAAT
>MOOZ01000317.1:684492-706227 GCA_002930495.1 Cecropterus lyciades
TCGAACCCGGGACCCACTGCGTGTCAGATCGGTATGGTGACCGCTCCGCCACGCGGGTCGTACCATTGTATGATAAAAACTCAGCGAAAACATTTCGAAGAAATATGACCCCGATTTTAACGTCTAGACAAGAAAATTCTCATATGTCTGTTTCATACATTCATAATGTTAACAAGTATTCTTCATATGGAGAAATAACAAAGAATAATATTTAAGAAAGAAGTAGTAACATGATGTATTATTTGCCTACACATCTTAAATGTAGTATCGATAATGTCTTAAATAAAATAGACAATTTTCGGCCATGAGCAAAGTGATATTTTTGTAATAAACGTAACGCAACGTAACGCTTTCTACACTCATAGCCCCACAGTAGGATTTTCTCCTGTGTCGTGGGTGCCATGGACACACATAGACGAATACACAAATACCCAGACCCAGAACAGAAACCTAAACTCATCATTCAGATGTCTGTCTGGCCGGGGATCGAACCCGGGACCCACTGCGTGTCAGACCGGTATGGTGACCACACAGCCACGCGGGTCGTCAATATCAAAAGTAATGTTTCTTACATTACAAAAATATCACTTTGCTCATTATAAAATACTTTTTACATGTCAATTTGCCAACGTTTGCATTATCGTTACTTTTTCATATTTTAGGTAATAACTAAAATAATAAGCGGCAAAATGTAAATTAAACAGATACTTTCGGACCGTAACATTTTACATACTACGGCATAACTATGCCAAATGATTCATTCCATCAAAAGGGAACCTCAATCCGATGTTTCCATCGCGTTGGTAATGAGAATTTTTCATCATAAAGGGCTTTTGAGACACCTGTATGGCATAAAAAGAAATGTGAAGAATGAGTTTCATTTATAATGCCCGCGATGTATCCATGAGCTTTCGGGAATTCTCTAACTGGGTTTTTTTCGCGGATGCGACCATATGCGTACTGTTTTACGTTGTTAAATGTATTGGGATTTTCGCTTTGTGTGAAACTTTTAAATTCGATACTGGTCCGGTGTTTTGTTCTAAAAAGGGTTTTTGCTATAGAAATTTAAAGTAAGAGAAATTCATGTTACTGAATTTTTGCTGCAATTCTGCAGTGATATGGCTAGCTACATTGAAACAAACTATTTCATAGTATAAACATGTGATAGTACTATTTAATTCTAAGGTATGTAAAGTACATGAATGAAGCTTTCATCCCAGGCATCAAGGGTAGCAACGAACCTATAGGGTGAACGGTTAAAGGTAGTAGAATTCTTTGTTTTACGACTCCAGGAGCACCATCGCCACACTTATTTCTGCATAAAAACAGCAGTGTTACGAGCTGCTGCTTTCTGGTCTGAAGAGTAGTAAGAGAGAAATACTTTTTCGAGGCTTTCCAATTTAGTCCTCTAGGGTAGCAACGCATGTGGCTAACTTCAAGTAAGACTAATCTTATCTTTGGGCGGCAGGTTCCACTTACTATCTATATAAGGTTGACTTTAATAGGGATTAAGGTCTTATATAATCGATGAATACAAAGATTTCAATGATTACATAGAAAATTGACTTCATTTCTTTTCCTACCTCCTTGGCACACAAAGGGGAGTTAATAATTTATTCATTACACTGGCTGAATTAATCTGTAACACAGACTTACATGCGCCTCAAGGGAAAATGCGAAACATCATGCTTTCCATTTTAGATTCAGAACGTGACAAATGTCTGCCCGTAATATATTTACAAAACCAAACGACGCAAACATAACGCTCTTATAGCATCAGCTTGTAAATTTGTGACGTTTCAAGAGTACTCGATCGGCATAAATTTCTCACCGCTCATATCACGTCATTACTTTGACACTCCAAAATTGAATTTGGAATGCTATAGTTTATCATATTTATGACTTAAAAGCGCTGATAGCTTGATAAAACGTTTTTGGAAGTAATGTGTATATTATCTCTCGTTGTTACTACACAAATTGCCAACCACCCCTTCTTTTACCAAAGGTGGAAGGAAGGAAGGCAAAAGGTAGGAATTAGGCAACGGAAAAAATCTATCCCCCCTTCTAGCCCATAGTCTTATTGCCCTGGCCGAGCCTTAGGCTCGCAACGAAAATCCTGTGTTGCTATAATGACCAATAGGGCAATAGTAAATACATACAAAAAACTTACCTTGTATATATTTACTGTTTTAGTTATTTTAAGGAAACCTCCATGCTTTTGCTTTTCCATGCCATGTTTACTATAATGTTTGTTTTCTAATATTTAACACCTATATTAATACCTTAGAGAAAAAAAAAATAGAAACCGACTTCTATGGCACTAAAAAGCAAAAAAAAAAATTTAAATATATGTTGTTTTCTTACATACCCAGTACATAGTCCCGAAGTCGGCGCTCAACATTTTTTGATAGATTACAACGAAGAATCTATGTTCTACGAGTATAAAATCTGAGCGCCGACTTCAGAACTATGTACTATGTATTGTGTATGAACGAAACCAACATATATTTACATTATTTTTTTGCTTTCTTTGTGCCATAGAAGTCGGTTTCAATGTTTTTGTTAAAAAAAATCACGCTTTTTAGTGATGATAAACTTAAATTTGTATAATGTCACTATTTTTACAATGTAAATATAAATTTACACGAAAGCATAAATTGAAACATAAATGTAAAATTTAGTCCTACGCCATGACAAACAAAACTTTTATAAATTATGTAGAGGTAAATAAAAGTTAGGACCGTATTTATATAAACTGGGTGCACCCGCTCGCAAGGCACTGCCACGCCATGCTCGCTTAGTTTTACGTTTTCTTTTATGTCCCAACCTAATCTAAACCATGTAATATAAATCACTACAGCTCAACCTAATCCTAAACCATAAATTAGGCTTACAGTACCCCGCATCATCAGGTTTGAAGTTGAAGGTCAAAATTTTCATTTTATATCTCTGCATAGTAGTCTTACTGCATATGCGATCTTAAAGCACGAAATGACCAACTTCTGTAGTCTAGGTTCGAAGTACCCCTGCATCATCAGGGTTGAAGAGTTGAAGGTCCAATTAGACGTCTTGTGTCTCTGCTTGGCAAGCTTATTATAGATCCGTAAGCACCAAATGGCTAACATTTATGGTTTATGCCTGCAGTACCCCTGCATCATCAAGATTGAGAAGTTGAAGGCCAATTTTTTCATCATAGTCTCTGCTTATCAATTTAATTATATATCCGTAAGCATCAAATGGCTAACTCTTATGGCATAGGCATGCAGTACCCTGCAACATCAAGGTTGAGGAATTTATGGTCAAAACTTTCATGTCACATCTTTGCTTAGTATCATGTCACACACACATATGTCATCTTATTAAATATCCGTAAGCACCAAATAACCAGTTACTATGGTTTAGGTTTTAAGGAGATTGAGGATTGAGGAGTTGAAGGTCAATTTTTTCATAGTATGTCTCTGCTCAGTAATCCTAAATAGCTAACTTCATTGGTTTTGGTCAGCAGTACCCCTACATCATCAGGATCGAAGAGTAGAAGGTCACCTTTTTTCCATATATCATTTCATCTTAAATATCTAATGTTCATTTCAAGTTTCATGAGAATCGGATCGGTAGAAGCTGAGTTATTCATCTATTTGTCGCGCACACACTAAATGCAAATTTAAGACTTATGTGGTTTTCTTATGGATACCTTTGTCAGAATTCAACCAAATTATAATGGGAGACCAGGGGAAGCACCATCTTTTCAAATAAGAAATTGTCAAAATCGGTTCACCCAGTCGAAAGTAGCGAAGGTTCAAACATAAAAAATTCAGTCGAATTGACAACCTCCTCCTTTTTTTGAAGTCGGTTAAAAAGTGACCACATTCCTCCATTGCTTATATAAGTTGTTTTTAGTATGTAGTCCACTAGTACTCATTACCTCCTATGGACATATTTTGAAACTCAAAACAGAAATGAAATACTCACAGATTGTTAGGTTTAAGGAATAAATTAAAACTCTTTGTTTGCCTTTCCCTTGTCACATTAAAATTAAAACATCGCAGTGCTTAATACTAATACAGAAATATGAGTAGGTGTGGCGGTAATGTTTTAATTACGTACCCTTTTAAAAATGAGAGTAACCTTTATTAGGAATCACGTAAACAAATAGTCGTTTTAAAAAATAGTAGAATCCTTTATAGTAAGACTCAGAAGGCACACTACCTATGTCTGCTCTTTCAACGGCCTTGTTAAGCGTTGTTAGTTCTCGGTTTGAAGAGTTTAGTACAGAAAACGTACTTATTCAATGCATCATTACTTTAGTCATCAGGGATATCAACGCATTCGTTAGGCCGACCTTAGGTGTCCTACCTGAGATCGGCCACGGTGTCTTAACCTATCTGAGATTGCCAGTGGTTACTGTTGCCTACAGTTGTTGTAGATGTTTAGATATTTAGGTACTTGTGACAGTGTCCACTTACCATAAGGTTGTATTGCTCTTTTGTATAAGCTCGTTTGCTTCGCCATTTTTATATAAAAAAGTAAAATTTCCGTGGTTAAAAAGTGGCAGCAACTAAAAAATATAAATGCGGTGTCGTAGTATAACATAACCCGAAATACTAATGGCCTAGTAACGGGATTACCTACATTTTGAAATAGCTTGTCGTGTACATTTGAATTTATCGCTAGTGGATGTGAATGATGGATTAATGCGTACGAAATGACGCTACGAATTTGCTACGACACATCTACGAAGCAATTCAGTTTCATTTCATAATTCTTTAAATGTTTAGGGCTTAGTACATTAATATTGTGGTAGATGGTGTTGTCAGGTAAACCGATGACCTGAAGTAGACAGCGGGGAACCGTTGGATTCAGAAGGCGCAGGACCGTGGCGTTGGAGTGGCGTGGACGGCGTGACCTCGAAAGGCTGACAGATGGATGGATGGAGATGGTGTTATCAATGCGTGAACATTTGGAAGATGGCAGAAAACTATGTGGTTCGATTCCAAAGGCACCACTATCACACTTATTTCAGCCTAATGACTTCAGTGTAAGACGTTGCTGAGTTCTGTTGTAAATGTTGAGAGAGATAAATGCATCCGAGGCATTTTAACTTAATCCTCAGGGGTACCAACACATTTGTGGCCAGCCCCAGGTAAGACTGATTTTATTTGTGCTTAGTTACAGATGCCCATGAGTGGAGGTGACTACCCACCATCAGGTGGACTGATTCTTTGCTACTTACATATTAAACAATGACATTAATATACCATACTTATTCTTGAAGGAATGTAGTAGCCTTCATTCCTTTAAATCCGAAATATTATTTGAAAATGCTCAAAGTGTTTTCCTAATTTAATTTATTTTTAAAGTTATTTGATAATACCGAAGTAATAATCTCATTCTTATATTCCAGGCGGTAGAACCAGTGTAGTTTAACCGGGAAGGTACCACACTTATTTCTAGCAATTGTGGTTGTGGTGGTTATGTGGCGATCATCTAAGTCCTTGGGAATAGCAACGCATCTGTAATCGATTTCAGATATAACCCCTGTTCTATATGAAGTTGCTTACAGATTTCCATCAGCTGCATACCACTTGCCATCAGGTGGACTGCATGCTCGTTAGCTGTTTCAGTCTAATAAATAAAATTGATTTGATTGATTGACGACCCGAGTGGCGGAGAGGTCACCATACCGGTCTGACACGTAGTTGGTCTCGGGTTCTATCCCCGGCTAGACAGATATCTGAATGATGGGTTTAGATTTCTGTTCTGGGTCTGTGTGTTTGTGTATTCGTCTTTGTGTGTCCATGGCACTCACGACACAGGAGAAAATCCTACTGTGGGGCTATGAGTGTAAAAAGCGTTTTATATTTAAAATATATTTATTTTAATCGACTGTGAGTATCTAGATATTGTACGTATGTAAGTATTATATATTATTATGATATTAACGAGGTGATAAAAGGACCCATATAGTAAACCAGATATTGTGAATTCGGAGGTCAATTCCATTTATCTGGTTTACTTCACAAATATAGTGTATTAAATTAAACATGTGGCTATTTCAATAAATATTCACTGATCGTCTGTGGCTTCCGGAATAATACGAATTTGACAATTGCCGGAAGTTATTGAGGTCGGTAGGTCAGTTATGCATAATTTCCGGAAAGGATATATGTATGTATTTCAAATATGTGGATTTATATTTTACATATTCTTTGAACAATAAAACATTTCATGAGAGATTTATATCATATTTAATAGACTCCTAATTAGAATCCCAGACACTCAATGACATAAAAAGAATTATATTTTTTTAAGGTGGTAGAACTCTTTGTGTGTTCTGGTGTGAAGGGTGTGGTAAGGGAGACGTGCTTATCCGAGGAATTTCATCTTGATCCTCAGGGGTAGCAACGCATCTGTGGCTAACCTTAGGTGAGACTTTGTTCTTACCTAGGGCTGATTACAAATGTCCATGGGCGGCAGTAGCCATTTACTATCAGGTGTGCTGCATGCTCGTTTGCTATTTCCATACTATGAAAACAAATAGATGGAACTACTTACTATGTATTACTACTTCTATCCCATAAAAACAATGGGATCAACTTTATTACAAATACAAATAAAAATGCGTTTCGAAATTGATCAGATTGTAATGAAAATTTAATAGGGTGTTTTGAGGACGCCCGCGAGGCTTTCTGGCCCAAAATCTATTAATACGTAATAAATATTAATACGTAAAGCAAAAGCTTTGGACCCCTTGTTACAAAAATTGCGCGGACGGAGGAGTATATATGTAGTATGTATGGAGTTTATATGTAGGAGAAGTGGAGAACGCTAATATATTTCAATAACAATGCTCATAAAGTACATTAAATCAATAAATCTACACACGCGGCAGCGTGTCATGCTAAGTTCAAGCAAAGGAACTGACTAGCTAGCCCCGAGTGTAATCTTACACGAGCCACTTGGTTCCATTTTTGACCCTTCTATAACTCAAAACCTCTTTAACGTTAACACATAAAACTACATGTGTTTAATTATATCTATAAGGACATCTAGAAGCCCAAATTACGTGAAACTAGCTCAAACGGTTATAATGATATGAAGGTAAAAAATTCGTCAATTTTAGCACTGACTGACTGACATATAGTATGACCTAAACCTAACCTACTTCCAGATGACTTAGAAGGACGAAATTTGGAATCCAGTACGGTAATTGAGTGTAATCGTAGGAAAAAATCTAAAAATAAAAAAAAAGTTGAAATATAGGGGTCCCCATACGAAAAGGCTTCGCGGCAATAAGAATGGAGATCTAAATGAGTGCCATTCTATGCAAAATCCAGATATATATTTATAGGAACAAAATAACGTTATGAACAAGTTTAAATTAACAATTAAACTCTATTTCTTTGCTTTATTGGATACCTATAACAATAATAAAATTAAAAGATATATATATATATATATATGTGTGTGTGTGTGTGTGTATGTATATATATACATATATACACGTTGTATAACCAACACACATTGAAGCACCATAATGCACCATACTGGAGTACACTCCAGGCTTCCTCCAGGTATTCTTTCCTAGTCGTTGGGGACACCTTTGCCTAGCAATGTGACATAAAATGTGTTGCGGCTACGGTTTTTTACCCTTTATTGGACACACGAGAGCTACCCTGCCCTTTTAAATAGTAGTTCCAGTAGTATGTTCTATTACCTTGCAATAATATATACAGTTTTTAATATTCTGAATAAACAAATATAAAATGATATGTATTTTTGTAAATATTTTACAGGAAAAGCCAACATTACACGTTCTTGTGACAAAATCTCCAGCGATAATGTTAGAGGGTCCCGAAATCTTTGTTGGTATAATTTCTCATAATATACGAGTATGTATGTCACGTCACGTAAATATTTCCGAGTGCCAAATATAATTAGGACGTTAAAATCTAGTATTATTGTTATGTGAGTCGGTAGCACGGTAGTGGATGAAACACTTGTAAACCTAGCAGATAAGAGAACGTAGAGTACAGAGGAGATAGAGTGGTACAAACTCAAACCTATAACTCGTACTAGATATATTTGAGGTTCGAAATACCAAAATAGTTCTGCCATACAATAAAATCATTTAAAACTTTAAATCAAAAAACCCGACTGCTTAAAATGAAACTTTTGATCATAATAATACATTTAATTTAACGCTATATAGGAGTTTCGCCATTTTTTAAATTATATAGCCTATGTCACTTTCCAAACTGAGACGATTCTTATGATATGTCATACCGTATAGCCGTTTCGGCTGTAGCACGTGACAAAGAAATGGATATACATACAAACAAACATACATATATATACGTACATATACACTCGAAAAATATTACCCTCCGTCTGACGCAGTCGGGTAAAAACGGTAGTATTTTATGATGCTTTTCACTTATTTCTCACTTACTAAGCTGCTCTTCCGAAAGTTTTGAAAACCTTATGAATTCTGAAAACCTTATGGGTTTTATAAGATATATATACTTTCGCCGATTGTCCTTCATTGAAATTTCTGTTAAAGTCTAAGAATGAGTAAATGAGTAGAGCGAGAAAACGTTAGATAAGATATAAAATTCGCAGCTCGGAATTGTTGGGCGGCGCTGGGGTTAACGCAAGCCACGTCCCGAGAGGGAGGAGCCCCTTTCAGTGATGTTCCTCATGAGATGTACGTGCAGTACGTACATACGACATCTTGATCCCTAATGACCGCAGTTGGATTGCATACCAACCCATAAGTCACGCCGTATGATAAATAATTCCATTTCTGATGTTGATATTCTTTGTTAACCAGTATATTCCATATCGGAATAAACCGAAGAGTTCTACCACACTTTTTCGTAATAAAAATACATTTCTGTTGATACAGAACCGCATTAAGAATCGTTTGTAGGCGCAGCACGTAGTGGAACTCGTTACGGTAATGAGAACAGGGTGACATTACACAATTTATTATAAAAATGGGCACTCAGTAATCAAATATAATGTGAAGGCAAATTGGTATTACTGCGCGCGAGTGCTTTGATGACAGACTTTTAAACTTAGCATCTTAAGGTTAAGTAGCTTATAGAAATCGATGGAACAAAATCAAAACAGAAATTCGGTAACTTAATTTCGTCGAAATTCAAATCCCAAGCACGCACTAGTAAGTTTTTTAAAGAGAAGTGCGTAATTTGACATATGGTGAAATGCAATATACTAATTTGAGAGTTCTTTAAAGTAAAAACATAAGTTCTTAAAGGTTGCGGATTGGTATAACTTACACAAAGTTATACCAATCCGCACATGGCCAGCATCATGAACTGATGCGTAAAATCAAAAATTTCAAATCTTTCTTGTTCTGAAAGAAGACCGTGCTCTTAGTACGAGTTTATTACGTTTCCTCAAAATAATAATTGTTTACGTTTTCGCTTATATATTGCAATATGCAATATACATTTTCGATTCTTTTCAGCCATAACTAGCAATAAGTACCTACACTTTGCATTGATAGGCGAAAGTGTTAAATAATATTGTTTTGAAAAACATACTAAAGTACTGAGGACATGGTGCCCAGCATACACACATTGACATATGTATGTTGATGGTTATGATTTTATTAATTTAGGTTATTATAGTGCAAATTATCACTTATAATCTTTATTTCATTAATATTGACTTAATGCCAACTAGATATACGCTTTCTACACTCATAGCCACACTCTAGGATTTTCTCCTGTGTCATGGTCGCCGTAGTCTCCCGTACAAATGACACACAAAGAAGAAAACAAAAACACCCAGACCTAGTAAAAAATCTAAATTCATTATTTAGATATCTGTCTGGCCGGGAATCGAACCCGGAACCAACTGTGTGTCAGACCGGTATGATGACCGCTTATGTATTGCGGTATGATGACCACTTATGTACCGCTAATATACCGCTTGTACACTTAATGACCCGCCACGCGGGTCGTTAAATATGCAAGTATACTTAGTTATCTATTATATATTCGGTTATCCACGTTTATTTATTGAACATGGCGTACAGAATGACGAGGCAAAGGTTTATTCTCAGAATGAAGAGGGTCGAGGTCAAAGTCCACCACGCTGTGCACGTGCTGGACTTCAAACATCTTTAAAAATATTATGAAGAACTTCTGAGTACATAGAGGCTATATTGCGAATTTTAACTTTTCGGATATGACGACAATATGATGATCCCCGTGTTACTTGAGTAAGGTGCCTAATTTGAGGAAGGTTTCAAAAGAACCCTTGTAACTTCACGATAACAAAGTGGAATGCTATTTCCATCACAAAAACATCAATTGACAGATGACAGAGAACCCTTCGTGCTGGGGCTGTAAAGGTATCCCCGTAACACTTATTTTAATCGTATAATAACAGTGTGTTTTAGAAGGGTGTTAAAGAGACATACTTAAAAGAAGTAGCTTAGTATTTTTGGACGTTGCAACGCATCTGTGGTTAACCTCAGATAGGAAACTAATCATGTCAGAGGTTGTTAAGTTGATTACAAATGCTGATAGGCATTTGCCAATTGACATCAGACGGACTGCAAACTCGTTTTCAACTTCTATAGTATAAAAAACATATTTTCTGTTACTTTCAGAGTATAGCACAGTGATTAAACATGACCCAAAATAGAATTACGATATCGATCAGCTCATTTATAAATATTTTATTTAAGGAATTGATTGCTACTGTCTAACTTCAGTGTTGGTTTAATGACTCGTACATCAAAAATTGATAAATCCGAATACACCCACATAGTACGTTTACTTCTCATACGTGTACCTAGTATGTAATTGTATCAGGGTAAATAAATAACCACATAGAATATGTATTTTGAAATGAGTGAGAAATTTTTGAAATGTAAAAAAAATCTCTGTAAAAAAATATCTGAATGTCTTTAACATTGTACATTACACATTGTATATACATAGCAACTTTTTATCACTGAACATTCTTAAGTCACAGTGAGTCTTTCTTAAGATAAAAAAAGTATTGAAATACGATATAATGCAATAGTTAATAATAAAAAAGAATGGCTTTATTATTAATAAAGCCGTCCATTTTTTTTATTTCTTATCCATTTTTTATAATATGGCAGCAGCAAACAAACTTGTACTCCATCTGATAGAAGGTAAGTGCCGCCCATGGACATCTGTAATCAACGCCAAATAAAATCAAAGTCTTAAAGGAATTAGCCACAGATTGCAAATCCTCGCATAAGAATGTCTCCCCTATCACACTCTGCAGACTAGAACACAGAAGAGCAAAATACTGATGTTTTTAGGCTAGAATAGGTATGGTGGTGATGCTTCCGGAGTCGAACTACAAAGAGTTCTACCACCTTTGTTGGCAGTTATTATAAATCTAATCAGCGTGAATCTATGGAAAATACAATGAAATAAAACAGAACTATATTATAACTGTTCTATTGATAGCACATAACGTAATACCTCGGCGAACACAATGTCTCTTACTACTTTAATGAGGCCAAAACTTCGAAGCGACCTAAATAGAAGAAGTAGTGAGCAGAAAACTTCGACAATTACTAATACCTTAACGATGTCACGTATTCGAAATCTCGTTTAAGTAACAAACGAGTAAAGTGCCATTAAACAAAAGTACAAGACTTAGGCGACAACCCATTTATGTCCCACTGATGATAAGGGTGGCATTTCCTCTAGAAAACTATCGATTATAAAAGAGATTCGAATCGAAGTCTGAAGGGTTGATCAAAAATTATTTATCGATTATGGGGTTCTTAAAAATCGATTTTTGAGTTTTGATTGCTACTCGAGTATATCGGCGAAAACATAGAAATTTGTCTGACGAAAAAGCAATGACCAAGGTTGATTTTCCTCAAACAAATTTTCAAGGAAAATCATGCAGGGTTTTGTAATTAAAACAGGAAAAAATCTAATGGCGTTTTTCAAGTTTCTGAGATTCTTTTACAAGATAGATTTTAAAAAAGATATACTTTTGGTCCATAAAATACATTCTTCGATTGATCCTTCACAGATCGACATCCCTAGTTATTTTAATACTTAGATGCTCGGAGCATTCGATAGATTATAATACATGACACTATTGAAAACAATGAAACATCAATGTAAAAGTGAGTAAAAAAACAAGATATACATAAGTTTAAAAGGCGAAGGTGGTCGAACCCCTTGTTGTTCGACTCCAGAAGGACCACTGCCACACCTATTTTTGCCTAATAACAGCCGTTTTAAACGCTGTTGTGTTTTGGTCTGAAGGGTGTGGATAGAGAAACTAACTTATCCGAGGCATTCAAGACTGTGATCTTATCTGGTTGATTCCTGATGTCCATGGGCGGTAAGAGTCACTTTTCATCAAGTGGACTTACATGCTCGTTCGCTACTTAAATATTATAAAAAAATAATAATAAGCTATCTTAATGGCAACCCGAGAAGTATAGTTACTTGTACTAGAAATACGAGTAGGTACATAGTCCTATGTACCTACTCGTATTTCTAGTATACAAATATAGTAATATAGAAATACGAGTAGGTACATAGGACTATGGACCTACTCGTATTTCTAGTACGAGACATGTACATCAATAGTTATTATTTTTAAATTCCAATAAGCGACTACAATGATACAACATTGACATATGCTTTGTAACTTCTATTGTTAACTTGACCTAGCAAATAAGTAAATTGGTACTGAATTTGAAATATCAAGGGACAATATGACAATAGATAAGGTTTGGATATTAAACCTTTTACGATACTAGTTTCATATAACAGATAATAGAACTAGGGTTCTGATATCAAACACTGATAGGTTGCTTCTTCCAAGAACTAAGATTGTCGCTTCATTGAACTGAATCGGCAACCACACCCAACCACCGAAGCGCAAGTAGGTACTGCTCCACACTAGAAATAGATGTGGTACTTGTACCTCCCCGGTCGAACCATACTACTTCATGCCACCTTGAAATAATATAAATGCAGTTTTTAATGTTCTTAATAAACAAATATGAAATGAGTAGTATTTTTGTCATCAATAATTTGTAGAAAAAGCTGATATTATTACACATACTTGTGATAAAAATCTCGAGTCATAATATGACGGGGACCGAAAACCCACTGTGTTTCTACCACCTCATAGACGAGATCTCTTGACAAATTGTGGTTAAAGTATCCTCGTTCACCTCTTACATTACTGATGCCATAAAAGATTCACGCTCCCATAGAACTTTGAACAGATCAGAATCGAACAGAATCGAAGAAAATCGCTCGCGTGATGTGTGCCAGCCATTAATTACGGTCAGTGTCGTTGCAGAACAAAGCGATTTTCTTATGTTTACCGTAAACGAGGACGGTGTTCTTTACTGGTGCTGTATAATATATATACAATTACATCCATGTATATAAAATAAAACGTCAAGTGTCTGTACATTGTTATATTTTATAGTTTTTGTCTTTTTGCGTATTGAAAATGTCATAAAACAAAATCTACTGAATTTAATTGAGAGGTTTGAATACTTATTAATAGTCCGTATCTTGGGATAATCTTTACTCTTAATTTTACTAATCTATCAAAATTAAAAGTGATGTTACAATTCTTTAAACGCTGGTTAAACTGCGAGACACATCAAGTATAAAATACAATTGAATATCAATAACTGGGAAATTTATTATAATTAAAAGGTGTATTTATGTACAAAAAATATTAAAGTAGTGAAATCAAAAGATTATTAATGTTCACGTGAAATATTTATGGTATGTTTGAAGGTGGTAGAGTTCTTTGTGGTTCGACTCCGGAAGCACCACCGCCACACCTATTTCTGCCTAATAACAGTGTTGTGCGCTGTTGTGTTCTGGTCTGAAGGGTGTGGTAAGGGAGACATACTTTTCCGAGGCATTCCATCTTAGTCCTCAGGGATAGCAACGCATCTGTAGCCAATCTTAGGTGAGACTTTTAATACCTAAGGTTGATTACAGATGTTCATGGGCGGCAGTAGCCACTTACCATCAGGTGGGCGGCATGCTCGTTTGCTACTTCCGTACTATAAAAAAAATGCAAGTAAAACCAAAAAATACGTTTTTGATTTCAATTTGTGACCAAAACCTCGCCTCTGAATTCTCCCTGTCTTTATAATTAGTAGTTTTTTCTTTTATTCAAGAAGTTGCACTGTATTCTAATGACCCAACTGTTATGACCAAAGAGCAAAAATAATAAACAGAAAGTAACACGAATTCCATCCGCCTTTTTTAAGTTCACTGCTAGACATAGTTAAATAAAACGCTTTCTACACTCTTAGCCCCACAGCAAGATTTTCTCCGGTGTTGTGTGAGCCATGGACTCACAAAGACGAAATCTCAACTCATTCAGATATCTATCTGTCTGGCCGGGGATCGAACCCGGGACCCAGTGCTTGTCTGATCGGTATGGTGACCGCTCCACCACATGGGTTGTCTTAGTCCTTCCATAGCCCTTCCATTATTGAGATTTTTGTGAAATATTTATTACCAATGTATGTAATATTTATTTTGTGCTTCGTAAACTTATTTTCATAAACATTTGAAAATTTCAACAAGCAGCTACTAGGGTTGGTAATAAACGATACCCTAAACGACGGGCAAAATGTTCCAAGTTGTTATTCATAAAAAAACAATTTTGGTTTAACACATAAAGTATCTCAGTACGTCTAAAGTAATGTAATTAAAACTGGGTTGGGCGACAGTTGCGCCCTCTTTCCCGGTAATTACGAACGTAAAAGCTTATAGCGTTCGCATACTGGAAATACCTCTGCGAAGCTGAAAGGGTCTTTTATGGAATTACCCAAATACCACCGCGTACGGGTTTCGACAATTGTGAGTTTTACGCGATTTATTTGATCTATTTTTTTATACTTATAAAATATTTACGTAACCCGCATATTCACGGGTTATGTAAGTATTGTGTAAGTAAAGGCACAATTTACCTCATCTTTCTTCCTTCTATTTTTAAATCTTTCGGTCTTTATAAATCTTTTTTCATATATTAAATCGATTATAAATCTTTTTTATCTTTGATGTTGCTTGAATTGTCTTTTCGTGCCTTATACAGTTACTTCGACATTAGCAACCAAAAAAATCCTGTATTTTTAAACTTTAATACACAATTAAAAAATCTGTAATTTAGTTTAAAAGTCGATACCAAAGAAATCAATGAACAATGGGAAGAGACAAAGGGTACCCTTTTACGAAAATGTCTAAGGTTTCTTTATACTTAATAATGGGCCAAGATGGAGAGTCGCGTGCCACTAATTTTTTATTTCTTTATTTTCATTTTTCATCGTCACAACTATAAAAGTACATACGTACATTGTAAAAATTTGAAATATTTACCTTTAACGAGTCAATGGTTCTCATCTGTGGCTTATAAAGAAGTAAATGTCGGTTCAGGATTTTACAATTTAACTAAAGATATTGTTCATTTCATGTTGAATATTCTAAAGTCAATAGTTAAAATTGTTGAAGATATAAATTTCAATCATACATATTTCAAGTGTCGGTCTGTTATGGTTTAAGAGATGACCCTGATAGTGTAAGAAAAAACATTGTAATTGACAATTTGTAAATACCACCGTAGGCCCATGCAAAATAAAGATATTTAATTTAATTTAATTTAATTCCTGCGTCAGACAGACTGACAGCGGAGGCTTAGTAATAGGGTTTTATTTTTACCAACTTTACTTCACGTGCAGGTCTTTAAAAAAGAAGATTGAGCATATGGCATAGGAATACGCTACTGCCCTTAGATTTTGGGCCTTCCCTTCACCACATCCATGGGAAAAGAGGGAGTAGTGCTATCCTAAACAGGCCCCACGCGTCACATCCATTACCGACACAAAATAGATACAATTAAGCTCCACAGATGCATCCCTCTTGAAGGTTAAGCAAGACCGCTTTATATTATCTCTGCCATACATTATATTAATCCGGTAACATATGCGTTTGAAACTTCATAAATTAATATAATTTAACTTCTACATCGTACAGTTGCGTACGTAATATAAACCGAGCCAGTCATAAAATTCTAATCGCATTGTGGGCTATTATTGAGTTATTACGGTAACTGTTTGATATTCAAAGGTTAGACCGGTGTTAGATTATGGCTTCAGTTAGGTAGAAGCCTATTTCAAGCTATATGATGTTGTGGGCTGTAATTATTGTCTGTAATTTGTATCTTTTAGTTTCGTCATTGACCTATTAGATATCATGAACTAAGCCTTTTTCAAAATGACAAGATATGAGCTATGATTGATCTAAAATGGTAATTTTGTATAAGTTAGACATTTTAATAACTGAATCTAAATATCGGCAATAAAGAAAATTAAAAACCGCTTATCCTGAATACTCATTACATATTAAAATCAAGCAGTTCCGCGATAATATTAGTCTAAAGCTAGACACATACCACCAAAGTTTATTTATTTATGTATAAAGTTCACCTACGATTATAACACTTCAAAATGACACACTATCTTTTGAGCTAATGGAGATAAATGTATAATCACTTACAGATGAACATACCGATATAAATAAAAATTATCTTTGTTAGTAGTAATAATAATATAATAATTATGCCAACAAGATTATTTATTTATATCTTCGTCTTGCGTTTGAATTGTCTTATGATTATAGTACTTCACTTTATAAATATGTATAATTAGAAGTGTATGTACATAAGTTAACCTGTATTTTACGATGTACGACACGACACGAAAAAGTCTGTGTGATGCCGAGTTTCAGACAATTCTATGAGCCATATACGGCTGACACCACATATGTAAGACACACGTTTTACAAAATAATAATTAATAATTTTGGCAAAGTCGTCTTTCTTTACCTTTTTTAGAGTGGCGATATAGCAAGCATGAAATGTTTTTCTGATAAAACACTGTTGATTAATACGTTTGAACACACGTGGGGCGTGCAAACAGCGCGTTAAGATCAAACTGCGCGAGAAAAATGTCGGGGCATTCTATAAAATGGTTTAATAATGTGGAAAGCTGAATCTCCGTTGAAATATCAAATCGCATCGTGACAGACAGCGTCGTTGGCGCCGCAATTTTGAGTGTGGAGATATGTAAGGAGTTCTGAAATTTTCTATTTAAGTAGTAAAGAAGCATTCAGACTACCTAATATAAAGTGCCACGTAGGGTTATCTATAACCAACTTCATGTAGGATAGGAGTTCTATTTAAAGCCACATCAAGTTTTCACCAATAAACTCAATTTTATATGTAAAATGTAACATGTAAAATGTAAATGTTTAACATGTAAAATGTAAATGTTTAATTTGTAATATGTAACTAGTGGATGAAGTAAGTAAGATAAGTTGATTAGACAAATACAATATTACATACAGGTTTCTTATACGCAGAAAACTAGACAAGTGTAACTTTGAGCTTCAATTATATTCGAATTTAAATAAATACTTTGTGTAATAAATTATCTGTTGAAATTTAACAGGGTTATATTATTAAGTGGAAAATTGTTGTTGTAGCAATACAAGAAATTGTACTGTAAATTTATTTAAAGACTATGTTTTCTTGTACCTTAAAATTTTGGAATAAAATAAAATACTTGGTATCTTTGTAGATCTTACTTCTTTTGTAGGCTAAGTAGACAGTAAAGAACTTGGCCTTTTTCTCATTTATGTTTTTGATGGCATAAATAGGATTTTTTGAAGGTATTGTTATATATATATATGTGGAATTGTAAAAATAAACTGTAGGATAATTTAGTTGTAATTTTAATATTCGAGTGCATCTTTTATTTTTATGACGGTAAAGGTTTTTAGGGTATCGTAAACCATAAGATTAGTTTTCAAGCATGCTGTGTACAGATGTTTCGACCGATAGGTAAAATGAAGTATTTTTAAGAATTAGGAATGCGTGGGAACAAACCCAAAATAGTAATTATAAGAAGGGGTCCAAGAGGACAGTCCTAAATCTGATGTTAAACAAGACAGACCTCTATACGAATAAACCTATACTTTTAATCTTACTCGACCTGTGAATCTTTTTAAGTAGATATTTCTAACATCCTATATCTACCGTAGTACTTGTATATTTACACTTTATTTTTTGATTTTATTTGCGGGACTACACTACCTCAACGGTTATATCAACCCGATATTGCATCATAGAACCGGGATTTGATACAGAACTGCGACTCAAATCTTTCCGACTATTATTAATTTATGTAATTTTGCTCATGATCATGCATGATGCATGGGCAAGGCAAAATAAAATTTCTGATATTCCCGCTAAATACATGCTAAACGAAGAACACAAGCCCGTACAACGTCTCACAGGGACCAAAGTGGTTTAGATCGTAGTGAGTCGCCAGAATTATACCGTGTCGTATGATAATAAAACATTAAGCGTCGGTAGCAAGGAACAGTAAGTACGGCTTCAGTTAAGAACATTATGCATGTTCGCGCAACGTTATGAGACTTAGTTCCTCAGCCGATTTCACACACATTAACGCTAATGAACATACTGGTATTAATAGTTATAACTTGGCATTTTTTTTAAATTACGGACCGAAATAAATACAGGCATAATTTAAAGGAGACTATTGTCTATGAAACATGCTATATTCATTTGATGTGAATATTATACATATTATTATTCGAAAAACAATATTATTATTATAAATGTTTGTGTGAGAGTGAATTCATAGGTGTTGACCATATATTTTTGTGTTCTGTAATATCAAAAATGTATTAATGTGTGAACCACTTATTTTGCTAACGGTAACAAATTGTTCATATAAACTTATACATAACTTGGAAAGCTTATATTAAGTAGCGCGTGCTTGAGATGATTAATGTAAGTAAAATTGGCCAACAAACTTATCACGCTAACTATTCCGTAAATAGGCGTAATGTTACTGAAACCGCGGTCGCTTACTTGCCCGAGGGCCAAGACAATTTTGCTTCAATGGCTTTGCAGTAAAAATATTAACATTTAGCCTTAAAATGAAGCGTATGTATCTGATCTTATTCGAATAAGAAAGATCCCTACTGTTGTGGCGAAATTTGCCAAAAATCAGGCGGGTGTGTTGTGGCGAAGCGGCTGGCAGTCCATCGGCTACTATCGCTTAAGCGACAGGTGCTAACGATCTGCGTTGTGCGTTTTTGACATTATAAGCCAAGCTGTTTTACCGCTAACGCTTAAAGCCCTGTCGCTCGGTCGTCCAATTTATTGCTTGAGCGACCGACGAGCGGTAGATATTTGATTTTATTCAAAAAAATCTGTTACTCTCGATTGTTTACGTGTGGGATTGGATGTAAGATGCTAATACTGCTACTGCTACTAAATAGAAGCCGATTGGATTAACAAGAGTTTTGGAAGATAGCAGAAAACGAGTTGCACATGAACATGCAGATGATGATGAACATCAACATGGTTGAGCCTGATGGTAAGTGGCTACTGTCGCTTATGGACATTATGGACATCAACAACAACCACAGGTAAGATCAGAGTCTTACCTGTGGTGTAGGAATGCGTTGTTATCCCTGAGGACTAGAATGGAACGCGTCGTATATCTCCCTTACTGTGCCCTTTAGACCACAACATAACAGCTCATAACACTGCTATTATAAGCAGTAATAGATGTGACGGTGTTGCTTCTGAAGTTGAACCACGAAGAGTTTTAGGGCGTTGAAACCATATATCTATACATATATATATATATAGTTATTCGCAGTTGAACCAAAACTAATTCGAACTCCAAATAGTGTGGTTCGGACAAGACGTGTAATTAAACTTACTGGGACGGAATAAAATTGTTCTTGTTGAACCAAATTGAATCGGTTCAAACGAACTTATTGAAACTGTGTTGGAGACTTGATTTACGGTATACGCTGTTGCAGAAACTAATTCGATTCTATACAGATCGATGGTAGTGAGTGTTATCTAAATTTAAATAATCTTTTATAGTTTTCATCTTCTGTTTTGACTATTTAATGGATATTTGAGGATGACGATGACCCGCGTGGCGGAGCGGTGAACGTTTTATTTTTCTTTTTCCTGAATTAAATTTACTTAATCATGAAGTTTCCTATATCATCATGATTATCATCATCGTCAACCAAACCGATCGATGATAAACCCAACCATCACAGATTCTATTCTATGCTCAACACTATTAAAGTTGAAAGCATTAAATTTAGATAATATATTCCATTGTTTCATAATCCTACCCTGAGAAAGTCAAATAAAAATTGAATGTACCTATATATTATAGTACGCGCGTAGTAAGCATTTGTTGTTTGTTTTTTGTTTGATATTATCATTTAATACATTGGTTTATGCAAAACTTATTAAGATAAGTAGAAAATTTATTTAATACTTTACGATACTTACCAAAGAAAAGTGAAGGTTTTTAAACGAAATAGCACCAGTGCAAAATATTCAGGGGCGGGTAAATTATTGAACTTAGGCTAACCCCTTCTTCTATACAACTATACAATGGTCGTGGTTACCTATGGAAACGCTCTGACCTTTCTCACCCTCGGTATTTACAAATATTTTATCCGAAGGCATCTATAATAATATGACTTAGTTTAATTTAATAAAATGTAAGTAGCAAACTGTAGTGCTCTTCGTTGTGATAAGTTTGTCGTGCATAGACATATATTCAGACTAACATCTATGCCATCTATCAACTCCAGATAATATTGAAATTCTGAATGGGATTGGAAATGAATACGTTGGTACTCTAGATCGTTAATTTAGAATGCATATTAATATCCCTTCTATGTCACGCCCTTTAAACCGGAACATTTCAACGCTCATAATTATGTTATTAGGCAGAAATAACTGGCGGTGCCGCTATAATCGATATCGTCCTTCTCGAAAAAAGCTCTACTCACATAAGGATTATGACCATATTTATATAAAGATTATGACCATAATTTTTATATGAATATAACCTACTTGGTCCCTCCATTGGGCGGCAATAGTAACTTGCAAATAGATTGAATTATAAAAAATAATATTATAAAAGAATCTTCAAGACACGGACAGAAGGTCTTTCTAAAAATTACTAAATCAGTAGTAATGATCAGCACATAATGCAAAACGCATTGTTAACGACAAACCCGATGAATAGTTAAAAACGGTTGTATTAATAGGCTAAAAGTTCTATTACAGTGGCACCAAAGGGCTATATAATTATTTATGCTAATGTAATTGCTTTAAGAGTAAAATTATAGCTACTAAATATTTTATGTACATACTGCTATATATTTTATGTACTACCGTAAAGTAACGTCTTATTGTTTTTCGTATTTTCTCAAAACACCCTTTGATTGATTGATATCCATATAATAGGGGCGCATAAAATACAATGTACGGTAAACTCACTATTTTGTGATGTCCTCCCTATTAGATTTAGATTGACGTCACTAAGCTATCATGCATTTTTATTAAAAACGAAACGCGTATGCTAAATTTCAACTCTATTGCTCGTATCTAGTTGCAAGATTTGACACTCACCCGTGTGTCCTCAACACAACTACTGACTAAGAAATAATAAAAACAAAAGACCAAACTGGTAAGGCTGAAAAGGAAAATACAAGTAATATATATTTGTCAGGAAATATTTTACAATAGAAATATGTCTTAAATTATAAGGTGCCGCACATTGAAAAACGTATT